>JAODAL010035929.1:0-42352 GCA_025379985.1 Phyllomedusa bahiana
TAATTTTTGGAAAGTTTGGCTGTATAGGACTGCACACATCATATGCAAATCGTGTTGACTAGTGCTTTAAAAACAAAAAAAAGGTGAGAGGCTTTTTTATTATTTAAAAAAAAACTAGCTGACTAAAAAAGTTACGCACTAAAAGTGTTTTTTTTTTTTTCCCTTCCTATTCCCCTCCCTTTGTTTTGTGTCTTTTGTTCTATCCAGTACCTTGAGTGTCAGAAAAAGAGCTAGAACTTCTATACTGTGGACCATATTAAGGGGTTCCTATGCTTTATGTTCCACCCCCTCGTTCCCCCTAAGATTTTCCCTACTCATACAATTTCTTGGATTATGATGTAGTCCGTTCCTCTACAACCACATTGCAAGAGGTTATTACAGATTGAACACCTTTTGCTAGACTTATGATACTAATTTTCTTCTCTAGTTCCTTTTTTATTATTGTTTCCATTTGTGTATTTGCCTTATGGGAGAATGGGAAGAGGGAGGAGGTATTAAATGATATCGGAAGAGAAGCTGCATGACGTGTAGTGTCAGAGGCATTAAATATAATGTTGAAGGGGTATTCCAATTTTATTAATAAGCTTTAGACATGTAGGTAAAGGTAAATAAAGACTATCACTGAATACATTGCTGTTCTTATTTTGCTTCACTTCAGAGTTAGAGCAGTTCTTATCTCCTACTTGTTTACACAGGATTTTCTAAGCTGCCGACCACCTGTCTCTTCTCTAGCAGTGACCAGGGTGGTGATGTCACTTCCTGCTATGTCTTATCTGTAGCACATAAGCTTGTTTATCTTTCATCATCGCCATAATAATAATAATCTTTATTTATATAGCGCCAACATATTCCGCAGCACTTTACTATTTAAGGTATAATAAGACAAAACCAAATTACATTTTAAAAACTCACAGATCAGAACAAGGGGTGAGGGCCTGCTCCCAAAGCTTACAATAAATTTGGGGTAGGGGGAAAAAACGGGAGAAGTGTTTGTCCAGTCAGTTTCATAAAAATGGGGTAGTCTACAAAAAATTTTTGAAACCCGCCACCAGACCGACACTAATACAGAAAGTGCCTGTGAGTGTCCAAGTGCTGAAGTACAAAAAGTGTTTTACAGAATTTGGGGGGGGTTAACAAAGAGATCTTCTGTCGCCTAAGAAATAGTTTTCAGAGCGCAACCCAAAACATGAGGGCTGCCCGTCTGCATGAATTAAAAGGGGTAAAATGTTTTCCAAAAACCAGTGAGCACATGCAATACTTGGAGACAGGCTTGGAGGTTCCCTGACTGAGGCATTAACTCAAAACATTACAAGGGGGAAGAGTGGGCAGGGGAGACAGACTATAACCCTATATCCCCTATCAATAACCCATTAAAAACAGAGCTCGCTTCTCCCCTCATCTTAAAACCCCTAATCACAGAGCTCACTTCCTCCCCCTTTTTATAAAACCATATATCACAAGCTCACCTTCTCCCCTATCATTTAACCCTAATATCACAGAGCTCAGCTTCCTCCCATCATATAACCCATAATCACAGAGCTCAGCTTCCCCCTCTACATATAACCCTATATACACAGAGCCAGTTCCTTTCCCCTATCATATAACCCTATATACACAGAGCTCACTTCCTCTCCCTTTCATTTAAAACCCATAATCACAAGCCAGCTTCTAACCTCTTCATAAACCCAAAAAAATTTACAGAGCTCAGCTCCCATCTATAACCTTATAATCACAGACTCAGCTCCTCTATCATAAACCCCAATATCACAGAGCTCACTCCTCTCCCTATTAAAAAACCCTATATTCTTCATGATTCTCTTGGACCCAATTGTGGCCTAAGCGCCCAAGACCCCTTTGGGGTTTTTAACCCCTCTTTCTCTTATTGTACAATAAAATATACTTCTATTTGGACTGAACAACAGAGGCGATTGATGGTCAAGCACTGACACTTTTGGGGTGAAAAAAATGCATTAAAAGTTGTACCATAGACATGTACAACCACTCAGGGGAGCAAAAAAAAGATTGGAAAATCTATTATTTTAAATCTAAATCCCACCTATTGGGGGCGCCTTTTTGTTCCCCCCCCCCCCCCGATTTTTTGTGTTTTTTGATCTTAAAAAACAATCAACTACTAGCTTGTAAAATATAAACCCCATATATCACAAGCTCAGCTTCTCTCCCAACATATAACCCTAAATTTCAGACCTCAGCTCCCTATCATATAAACCCCATAATCACAGAGCCCCTCCTCTATCAATAACCCATAATCACGAGTTTTACTTCTCTCCACCATCATATAATTTTAATATCACAGAGTTTTAGCTTCTCTCCTCTACATATAACCCTATAAACACGAGCTCGCTCCTCTACCCAAAAACCCTATAATCACAGAGTTTAGCTTCTCCCTCTACATAAACCCTATATACACAGACCGGGTTCTCTCCCTCTACATATAAACCCCATAATCACAGAGCCAGCTTCCTCCTCTTTTTATAAAACCTTTATCACAGAGCTCAGCTCTCTTTCCCCCCTTTATAAAAACCTTTAATCACAACTCAGCTTCCTTCTTATCATATAACTATACTCACAGACTAAAACTTCCTCCTCTATCATAAACCCTTATTCACAAAACTTCTCTCCTCTATCATAAACCCTAAAATCACAGACTCTCTCCCATCTATAACCCTATATATCACAGAACTCAGCTCCCTTCCCCAATATTACTTTTATATCACAAGCTAGCTCTTTTCCATATAAAACCTAATATCACGACTCACCCTTTTTCATATAACCATAATCCAGAGTCAGCTTCTCTCCCATCAAATAACCCTATAATCCAGATTCCCCTTCCTCCTCTATCATATAACCCTATATATCACAGAGCTCAGCTCCTCTCCTTCTATCATATAACCCTATATATCACAGAGCTCAGCTTCCCCTCCTCTACATATAACCCTATAAAATCACAGAGCTCAGCTTCTCTCCTCTATCATTTTAACCCTTATATATCACAGAGCTCAGTTTTCTCTCCTCTATCATATAACCCTATAAAATCACATAGCTCAGCTTCTCTCCTCTATCATTATAACCATAAATCGCAGAGTTCAGCTTCTCTTCCTCTATCATATAACTAGAATGGGCGAATTGATTCTAACGAAGTGGAATTCGTTTAAAAATTTAAAGGAAAACTTCGGTTTTTAACGAAGTCGAACTTTGGGGTACTTCGTGTGAACAAAGTTTCTTTTCATTGATAAAAATGGCTGCGAGCACATGGGCGCTACATGGGGCAAAGAACTCTGGGAGGAAGAAAAGGGGATAGCCTGCATGACATGTGCAGAGTGAAGCCAATCAGAGACCGGCGGGATTCTGTGGGCGTCACCCCGCACTTTAAAAAAGTCCGGGCGCGACGCTGGGAGCTCATACCGCTCTCACTGTACTGTCAGGAAGGTGCTGCCGCGGCTGATTGTTACTGAAGAACTGATTTTTATACAGCGATTTTTGTGGGGGGTCTCAAATTTGTCTCAGAGACTGCTTCTCTTAATGTTCTATTTCTGATTTTTTTGGGTATGGATCTTTAAATCCAGTGTGCGTCCACTGCAGCTGCATATACATTTTAAATGCTATCTGCTCACAGCACATTGAATATACAAGGGGGATCTAAGCCAGTTTCCTGTTGTATTCATTTAAAGAAACAGCTTTTTTTTACAATACAAATACCACTTCATTTTTTGACTGCTAAATTCTTTGGCGCAATTTACATCCGGGGGTTTAATTAAACGTTGTTTTTTCAGCTGTGGTGACTCCAATAAACCTTCATTTTCAACCGCCAAAATATAAAACAATTTTCCTGTAGCCAAAATTCACAAGCAAAGGTTAATTACAATTTTATCTCTTGTTGTGTGGGTAAAAACACGAAATTGTAACACGCTACAAAGCTAGTAGTTTTGGGTGGCTCAATTCTTTGGCAAAATTTTACATCCAGGGTTAATTGAGCTTTTGTTATTCAGCTGTGATGACCCCAAAGGGAAACCGTCATTTTTAAACCGCCAAAATATATAAATTTTTCTGTAGCCAAATTTCACAAGCAAAGGTTAATTACAATTTTTATCTCTTGTTGTGTAGCATAAAAAAAAACTGAAATTGTAACACGCTACAAACTAGTAGTTTGTGGTGGCTCAATTCTTTGGCCCGCAATTTACATCCATGGGTTAATTAAGCGTTGTTTTTCAGCTGTGGGGACTCCAAGAAAACCGTCATTTTCACCGCCAAAATATATAAATTTTTCCCTGTAGCCTAATTCACAAGCAAAGGTTAATTAAAAATTTTATCTCTTGTTGTGTGGTGTAAAAAACACCGAAATTGTAACACGCTATTAAGCTAGAAAGTTTTTGGGGGTGGTTTCAATTCTTTGGTGCAATTTACATCCAAGGGTTAACTAAGTATTTTTCTGCAGTTGCACTCAGTAAAAAGAAACTTTCTTTTTTCCACCGCCACAGAAGAATTTCTGTAGCATAATTCATATCCGAAGGTTAATTAAGCCTTTACATTCAGTAAAATACACAGAGTTTTTAAACGGGACATACAAGTCAATTTTCCTGCCCATTTTTGGAGCGCAATTTATATCCAAGGTTACCCAAGCTTCTTAGTGGGTTCATTTGGAGTCAATTACAGGGTGTGTATTTATCATATACAGATATCTTCATCAAACAGTGTCTGTACATTTTAGAAAAAGCAGTATGTCAGACAGAGTGGTGGCAGGCTCTTCGCCTGCAAGTGGCACAAATATTTCTGGAGCAGGCCCAGGTCGCAGCACAGCAAGAGGACGTCGCAGCAGGGGTCACTCGGTGAGGCCCCCAACAGCCGCTGTCATCTAGCGGCCGTGTGCTTACTAGCAACCCAAGGTTCTTGATTGTTGACTAGGTCAAACCCCTTCCCCCCAGATGACATCTGACAAACCCAGCCAAGATCGGTGGGAACGTCAACACAATCCTTATTGGCATGGCCCAGGAGCGGTCAGCAGCCCCTCACCTGTCCTCAACCCCGCCTCTGTCCCATCCGGTTCCCTCAGCCAGAGATCTACTATGTGGTCGGGGGCTCAGCGCCACTATATAGCGAGGATTAACAATTTGAGTAGGGCAGTCCAGCAGCTACTTGGCAGCGAAGAAATGGGCCAAATCCCCTTCTTTTGCAGTAGACGGCAAAGTTTTAGATGTTGAGAGTGGCATTGGAGGTCATGTGTGAGGGGTTTCAGCCTCTGCATAACAAGACCGGTGATGAGGACACAGTGACATGAAAACACAAATAATGATGATGTAGCGACCGCACTGGACCGGGAGGCAAGGGCTTCATCATCGTCAGGAGAAGAGGGGCGTCAGCTTGCGCGTAAAGGGCAGCGGCGCAGCAGCAAGTGGGTCGGGTGGCCGTGAGTCAGCAGATAGCAGCAGTTTGAGGTCGGGACCAAGCGCCACGGGGAAAAAAAACCCGCTTCGCGGGTCTAAGCAAAGTAGTGGCACAGGGGTTCAGCGAGGCAGCGGCGGCAGTAGTCCACTCAGTGCGAGCGTTGGCGGAAAAAATCCGATACTCGGCGGTGTGGCAGTTCTTTGCTAAACACCCGGAGGAGCCGAATATGGGTATATGTAGAATCTGTAAGCAGAAATTGAAGCGGGCCAGGGAGCTAACGTTGGCACCACGGCCCTGCGTCAACACATGCAGCGTCACCATCCGGTGGCCTGGGAGAAACGTAGCTCAGATGTGGTGGTCCATCCTGCTGCCTCAGCAGCAGCGCCCAGTGGCACGCATGAAATTGCAGCCAGTCAAGGCTCCACCACCTCTGCAGAAGGGAGCTGTTTCTCTTTGCCATCATCTCCCGGTCCAGATGCTCCTGCTCCTCGCTACTCATGGCGCCAGCAGTCGTTCGAGGCGATTGCAAAAAACAACAATATGCGTCCAACCATCCTACGGGGCAGAAGCTGACCGTATTCCTGTCCAAGGTGTTGGTGCTGCAGTCCCGCCCTTTCCAAATGGTGGACTCTGCACCATTCAGAGAACAATGGCTTGTGCCAGCCGAGATGGAGAGTTCCAAGCCATAATTTCTTTTTCCAAAAAGGCAGTACCAGCACTTCATAAATATGTAGAACAGAAGGTGGGCCAGTCCTTGAGCTTATCGGTTTGTTCCAAGGTGCACGGCAGCGGGGGACGTCTGGAGCTGAAAACTAAACGATCAGGGCCAGTACATGTCCTTTACGGCCCACTGGGTGAATGTGCTTCCGCCCAGGCACCCCAAACAACTTGGACAGGAGAACGCCGCTTTTTCCTCCACGTTGTTCAAACTGCGGCTCCAGCGCCAATGTCCGCCTCCAGCTCCTCCACCACCACCACCATCTCACCCTCCACAAGTACTGCTCCATCATACCACATGTGGGTGGCACAGCGGTGTCACGCAGTTCTACACCTGGCTTGCCTTGGCGAACGAAGTCACACAGGGGGGGAAAACTGCTCCGCGTCATGCAGCAAGAAATCGATGGTGGCTTCTCCACGCCAACTGAAAATCGGAACCATGGTGACGGACAAGGGAGGAATATGGTGTCCGCGCTGCAACGTGGACGGATGGTGCATGTGCCCTGCATGGCGCACGTGTTCAATCTGGTTTGTGAAAAGGTTCCTGAAGTTCTTCCACCGATCTTCAGAACATTCTGAAAATGGCCAGGAAACTGTGCATGCACTTCATCCATTCCTACAAAGCCGGGAACACCCTCCTCGATTGCAGCGGCAGAAACGGCCTCCCCCAATACACTCTGAAAATGCGATGTTTCCACCCATGGAATTCCAGCCTGCACATGTTGGACCGACTGTATGAACAGAGAAAGGCATTACGATTTTTTGATGATCCAGGCGGACAGGAGTACTCCCCTGTGTAATTTTTGATGTCAGCCAGTGGCAGCTCAGCGTGACACCTGCCGTTTGTTGAGGCCATTCGAGGGGGCCCCACGTTATTTGTCAGTCGCCAGGAATACGGGATGAATAACGTCATTCCACTGCTTCATGTCCTGGAACAGTTGCTGAAAAATCTGTCTGGGCAGGGGACTGGAGAGGTGGAGCAGGGGCAGCTGGAGGAGGTAGATGGAGATGAGGAAAATGAGGCAGATGACCCGCAAGCACCGTGGCAGTATACAGTGGAGATGGAGGCAGGGAGCCCCTCGGAGTCACTTGTGCAGATGGCCGCATCATGCTGATTTGCCGGGCTAGTGACAGCCGAATAGTCAGCATTCCGGCAGAGGGTGACTTCTGGCTCCCCACCTATTGGCCCTCGCTACCGGTCCAAAATGGGAGCCTTTTTCCCAGTATTGAGAGGGACAAACTCAAATACTATAGGGAAAATCCTCCGTAGTCATTGGCCGCTGCCTATGTGCGGCCTCGGCCCTCCTCTGACAGGTCGGCCCGGGGGGCTCTTCAGCGCTCACGTACCACTGCCGCGGCTGCAGGGGGAAGGTGGGGGGGCCGGAGCAGTATCAGCTCCATCAACAGCAACCTAAGTCTGGAGTCACTGACGAGCAGCTTCCTTCACCCGCCTAGTGAAGAGCCAGTCGCCAGCAGCAGCAGCAGGACCTGGAGGCGACCCTTTAAACCCAAACAGGTGGTGGCGTACTTGGACAGCACCCCTGCCAGCCCAGTTAGAAGATCCGCTGGACTGCTGGGCAGCCAAACTGGATGTGTGCCGCAACTTGCCGAATTTGCAGTGGAGAAGCTGTCCTGCCCGGCCAGTATTTGGGGGCATCAGAGCGGGTGTTAAAAATTGCGGCGGGGCCATCGTTACCCCCAGGAGAACCCGCTTGTCCACGGGAAATGTGGAACGACTGACCTTTGTCAAGATGAATAGCGGGGGCACCAGGATTTCACACACCCAAGCCTTTGGCGTCAGACAATCAGCCTGACCCTCACCCAAACTGTGAGAAATGAGTCTGGGTTTTAAACTACCTGCCTCAGCCACTATTTGATGCCGCCACCCGCCGAAGCCCCACATTGCTGCTAGTTTTCCTTGCCACCAACCATCTTTTTCCCGGGGACTGGGATTGCCACCCCCCCTCCACACTTTGTCATTGTGCCCCTTTCTACCTCAGCGCTGGGGTGGGTTTGCTGTGACCTCAACACTGTGTCCTTGTGCCACCTCTGACCTCATGCTGTTGTCCTGCCGCCGTCACCTTCCCTCTCTTCATTGTGCCACTCTTGGGCCCCACTCCAGTTTTTTGCCACCTCAGAATGTGATTGTGCCACCCTTTCGACCTATGCGCGCTGTGGGGCTGCCTACCAGACATGTGTCATTGGCCACTCGTGGCCTATTTCCCGTTTTTTGCCACCTCCAGAATGTCATTGTGCCACTGTCTGACCTCTGCTGCCGCCGCCGTCACCTCCACTCTCTGTCATTTTGCAACCGTGGCCTACTACTGTTTTTGCCCTCCGAATGTATTGTCCCTGTCTGACCTCATGCTGCTGTGCGTGACCTACCACTGTGTCATTGTGCCACGTAAACCCCATGCTGCTGCTTGGGGTGCTGCTGAGACCTACACACACTTAGCAATTTCACCACTGGTCTACCTCCCTCGCTGCTGTGGCTGCGCCCGTGACCTACACATTGTTGTCCTTGTCCCACTCTGTGGCCTTTTTACCGTTTTTGCCACCTCCGAATGTCATTGTGCCACTGTCTGACCTCATGCTGCTGCTGTGGCTGCTTTCCGTGACCTACACCCTGTGTCATTGTGCCACTGCTGCCTCATGCCTGTGTGCTGCTGCCGTGACCTCACACTCTGTCATTGTGCCACTGATGACCTCATGCTGCTGCTGTGGCTGCTGCCGTGACCTGCACACTGTGTCATTGTCCACTCTGTGGCCATTTTCCGTTTTTTGCCACCTCCAAATGTCATTGTGCCACTGTCTGACCTCATCTGCTGCTGGGCGCTCCGTGACCTACACACTTTTCATTGTCCCTCCCCGTGGGCCTATTTTCCTGTTTTTGGCCACCTCCAGAAGTCATTGTGCCACTGTCTGACCTCATGCTGCTGTGTGGCTGCTCCGTGACCTACACACTGTGTCATTGTGCCACTGTCCCGACCTCATGCTGCTGCTGTGGTGCCCGCCGTGACCTACACACTCTGTCTTTGTGCCACGTCTGACCTCATGGCTGCTGCTGTAGCTGCTGCCGTGACCCGCACACTTTTGTCATTGTCCCACTCTGTGGCCCAATTCCTGTTTTTGGCCACTCCAGAATGTCATTGTGCCACTGTCTGACCTCATGCGCTGCGTGGCTTTCTCCTGACCTACACACTGTGTCATTGTGCCACTGTCGACCTCATGCTGCTGCTGTGGCTGCTGCCGTGACCTACACACCCCTGTCTTTGTGCCAACTGTCTGACCGCATTCTGCTGCTCTGGCTGCTGCCGTGACCTGCACACTGTGTCATTGTCCCACACTGTGGCCTATTCCCGTTTTTTGCCACCTCCAGAATGTCATTGTGCCAAATGTCTGACCTCATGCGCTGCTGTGGCTGTTCTGCTGTGGCTGCTGCCGTGACTACACACTGTGTCATTGTGCCACTGTCTGACCTCATGCTGCTGCTGTGGCTGCTGCCGTGACCTGCACACTGTGTCATTGTCCCCCCTCTGTGGCCTATCCTGTTTTTGCCCCCTCCAGAATGTCATTGTTTCCACGTCTGACCTCATGCTGCTGCTGTGGGCTGCTCGCGTGGGCCTACACACTGTGTCATTGTGCCACTGTCTGACCTCATGCTTGTGCTGTGGCTGCTGCCGTGACCTGCACATGTGTCATTGTCCCACTCTGTGGCCTATTCCTGTTTTTGCCACCTCCAGAATGTCATTGTGCCACTGTCTGACCTCATGCTGCGCTGTGGCTGCTCCCTACCTACACACTGTGTCTTGTGCCACTGTCTGACCTCATGCTGCTGTGTGGCTGCTGCCGGACCTTACCCACTCTGTCTTTTTTGCCCCTGTCTGACCTCATGCTGCTGCTGTGCTGCTGCCCCTGACCCGCACATGTTTCATTGTCCCACTCTGTTCCTATTCCCTGTTTTTGCCCACCTCCAAAGTCATAGTGGCCCACTGTCTGACCTCAAAGCTGCTGCTGTGGCTGTTTGCTGCTTGGCTGCTGCCGTACCTACACACTGTGTCATTGTGCCACTGTCTGACCTATGCTGTGCTGTGGCTGCTGCCGTGACCTACACACTGTGTTATTGTGCACTCTGTGGCTACTCCTGTTTTTTGCCACCCTCCAAATGTCATTGTGCCACTGTCTACCTTAGCTGCTGTGGCTGCCGGTCACTCCACACTCTGTCCTAATGTTGCACCTGAGCCTCAGTTTTTTTTTCCCCGCTTTCCTGCCATGACTTTATCAACAACATCCGCTTCAGTTTTTGCCGTTTTGCCCTCTTAATGGCCAGGGAATTTAATAGTGAAGCGATTCTAAGGCGGCGGCGTCATGTGCGTGTCTACTAAAACC
Organism: Phyllomedusa bahiana; assembly: GCA_025379985.1. Classification (NCBI taxonomy): domain Eukaryota; kingdom Metazoa; phylum Chordata; class Amphibia; order Anura; family Hylidae; genus Phyllomedusa; species Phyllomedusa bahiana. Next base: position 10,507 of record JAODAL010035929.1, read on the forward strand.
ACATTTATAAGACCAAACCAAGCTCCCTCTGCTATTAAACTGGCACAACGTTCACGCCCTGAGGCTCTGTGCAACCTGAAGTAGCTGTTTTTTAAAAGTATTCGTCCGAATAATTCGACGTAGTTATTTTTTGCGAGAAATTCGACAAGTGAACGAAACGAATTTCGGGAAATCGCCCCTCTCTACAATAACCTTATTCACAGAGTCAGCTTTCTCCCTCTATCATTTAACACTATATTTTTCAAGAGTTCAGCTTCTCTCCTATCAATAACCTAATATCACGAGCCAGCTTCTCTCCTCTATCATATAACTCTATATATCACCCTATATACTCTGGCTTACTACAAGCAAAATTTTTTAAATACAAAAGTACAAAATTAAAAAATGTTCGAAGTCTGCAATATCTCCTTTTGAAAGAACCTGATCTGTAAAAACAAGTCTTTCCCACTGCTAGGGCGATGAAGGCGTATCTAATGTATTTACGACATTTTGCGCTTCACTGAGGCAAATGTAGCTCTAACAGAGGGGAAACAATACACAGTATAAAGCCTTCAGATGAGACAAAAGACTAATTGTCCTTGTTAAGATTTAGATTTTTTTTCTAATAGCATTCAGTAGTGGGCAGTCATTCAAAGTGCCTGGTAAGCAGGAGAACAAATGTTGTGCTGTGCATCTTTCCAGGGGACTATTTAAAGGACGCTGCCAATGCGTGTTTTCTATCAGTCAAGCAAATTAAATAATAATACTAAAATACATTCCTGTTTTTTTTGTTTTTTTTTTAGATTACATCAACCCTTACATAGAAGGAGAGGTCTTTTTAGAGTCCCAAACTGACTTGTATTCAGGGAATATTCATTTGTTCAGCTGACTATATCCTGATTTTTTGGATTGATACGGAAAGGAACCAATGAAAGAGCAGACATGTCAGTCCGATTGTACAATAGTTTACTGTTTTATAAAAAGAGGATCTAGACTTTCATAGGCAAATCTTCTTTTATACCGTGCCTTTGCTATGGACTATGGTTTACGATTGGAAGCATAAGGAGGACAAATGTATTAAGAAATACCACATATTCTTGTAGTAATATTTCTCTAAATCCATAGAACTACCTCAAGACATTTTCTACTTCTTTACTTGCAATAATCCAGCTCTGGGAATAAGAATACAAACTTCTCTTTCGATGAGTTACTCTATTAAAATCACAATGTGGGGTGTCAGAGATGCAGTGACCGCTTACACATTTCAAACCTGGTGTGAGTTCTTAGCGTTGCTTATCTCAATAGTAGAAAAACAGACAAGCTAAGCACTAATCTACTGCTGCTAAGCAAAAACCATCAACAATAAATATAAAGTTCTAAGGGCATGTTCACACAGCGTTTTTGGACGAGGTTTTGGACGAGGTTTTCAGTGCGTTTCCTCGCCCAAAACCTCATCCAAAACGCTTCCAAAACGCCTCCAGTTAATTTAATTGATCCCTATGTAAAACCTCGTTGTTCACACACGACGAGGTTTTTACACGCTTCTTTGGAATCAATGAAAAAGAAGTGTCATGTCAATTCTTGAAGCGCGTGGTAGGCGCGGTTTAGGCGCGGTTTTTGGCGCAGTTTTTAGCGCGGTTTTTTGCCGCGGTTTTCGCTGCGGTTTTTGTCCTGGCTATTCATTTGTATGGGTGAAAACCTCGTTGAAAACCTGATCCAAAACCTGATCAAAACCTGATCATAGCCTCGTCAAAAACCTCATCTGAAGAAGCGTGTTTCAGGCGAGGTTTTGATGTGGTTTGAACGAGGTTTTGAGTGAAGAAATGCTCCGAAAACTTCGTCCAAAACCTCGTCCAAAAACACAGTGTAAACATGCCCTTAGCTACAATTTGATCAAGTACAAAAGTCCACTTGTCACTTCATACGGACCTCTTTTAAGTGAGTCCCTACAGCACAAGATGTAGCACTGCATGGAGATCACAGCCACAGCAACACCAGCAAGGAGGACGGCCAAGTTGCCCAACAACAAACCTGCTGCCAGACATAGGTTCCCACCACCTCACCAGCAAAGCATCACAGAAACAATGGCTTTTAAACAGCACAACAACAAAAAATAAAGTATCAAGAATTGTTAACCATTAAATGTGTTTATGACAAACCGACTAAGAGAAGATAGATAGTGATGTTTTTACCATTATGGTTGCCCTCAATGGGCTATTAAGGGGCCTTGGAGGGTGGCTAGATGGTCTGGGTAGGGCTATCAGAGCTGTACAGGAACCTATTAGTTGCTGAACAGAGCAGTGTGGAGATGCATGCCAGGGCTACAAAACCAAGATTTTGTCTGCGCTCTGTGCTCTCACTAATACCGCTGCCAAATGCTGTCTGCATCCTCCAGGGAAAGTAGAGAGCTGGTCTTTCTACATCAGGTCCTTGCCCATTCCTGCTCACTGTGTCTCATGGGTCTACTACAATGGGGAGAGATTTACACAGCTTTACTCAAATATTAGAAAAATAGATATGGAGTGCACCTTCACATGCTCTGCATTGATCTACTGCTGCTAAGCTGAAATTTGCAAAACTGAAAACAAGATTCTTGGTTACAATTTGAACAAAGTATATAAGCCTGCTTGCCAGTTCACAATGACCTCTATTAAGTGGTACCTACACCAATAGGTGTAGCACCCATGACCTAAGAACACCCCCACTGCCAGACCTAGCCCTCTGGATATGGATCAGACCATGAAAAAACTTTGAGATTCTTAGTTCACATGTTTTTGATCAAAAAATGCTTAAGCCATCCCCGGCTTCAACGGGATCTCAAGGTGGGTGGTCTTACTCTATTCTTACCTTTCACGAGAGTCATACAGACTTCTCATTGGGTCAAAAAACCTCCATAATCCAGAGAGAAAAAAGAAAAAAAAGCACCAGCCTTGCTAGCATAGTGCACCGATATAACAGCCTGTGGAAGTGGGCTGGGTGCAGGAAAACAAAATGGAGGCATTCATTCCTTCATATAGGTTAAAAGCAATGTGTGCCAAATACAACGTATAGTTCTGCACAAAAAAAAAAACATCTCTGAAAAAACACAATGCGAACCTGGGTGCCACTGGCATGGTTGCGGCACATATATATATACACAGACTCCAATACCAGCAGCATGCCACTGCAAAAAGGGCAATACAATACATGGAAACCTCCAAAGAAGCATTTATGCTATCTACAATATATGAAAAATCAGACCATCTCACAGGCAATGTATCACAGCATCAATGGCCGCCATGAATTACACCAACAAAAAGAGGATCACCATAAAGTGGGCTTATACAGTTTGATCAAAAAGTACAGTCATGTTCATTTTTGTAAATGTTTGCTTACCAGCAGTAAATAATTGTACAGTATAGCGTGTAGATGTGCGGTCCATGACTGTGTTTTACCCTTTAATTTGCTGACCTGATTTCACCTGAAACAGAATTGGCCATTTTCATGAAAGAGTGTCACCAACCACACAGGAACACGGAAAAAAACACCAAACTCAAGGCAGGAAACAGAGAACAGGAAACCTCCCACTGCATACATCACCTGTGGAACACTTCACAGAGTGGTGTTAGCTTATGCCACAACCATAGCCAAAAAATGTTCCACCTCTTATATTCAGACTTCAATGTTTTATTTGTACCTGCTACCCTGTAAATATTAACTACAATATTCTTTGCTTCTGAGATATTTGGTTCTTGTCTGCACAAAACACCATTGTGTCCTAGCAGCATCAGATATCATTAAAAATAAGTTTTAGTTGATGTACCATTTATGGCTCTTGTAGTGCAGCCTACATTTCCCATCATGTCCCTGCTTTGCAGAGATAGAAGGGCAGACTCTCATCATATTGAGCTAACTTTTCCCTGAGCCACAAAAGCAGTAAGTGATATATACCGTAAATGACATAGAACTTCTGTCCCCTATCTCACAGTGCAGAGTCTCCTGTGTATCCCTGCCTCCTGCTGGTGATTAGTTTAGTTTAGTTTCCACCCATTTAGCTCTTACAGACAGGAGGCAGTGGACAGCAATGTCAAGCAATATTTCCAAGGATAAAATTGTTGTAAGGAAGATGAAAATGGGGTACATGCACAACTGTGCAAAAACCCTGCAGAGACTACATGTTATCTTCTCAAAATGATCTAGTTGTGGGAGTGAAAAAGTGTGAAATGTTATTTTATGATGTGGTATCTGTGCAGTGCTACAGCAGGGAAATCTGCCATTGAAACTCTTGCTGTTATTAAGTAGTCAGGTGGCCTAGTATGCAGAGCCCTGTAGACTGAAGTGATTGGTGAGTGTAAGAAAATCTCCAAAACAATGGGAATTTCACAAGAGAAAAGAGAGTGACTTTTTATCACTATATTTACTATTTTGCCATAGGCAAACTTAAACTTTATCAGTTCTCTATCTATAAAACACTAAAACGTAACTTGTATTATGTATAACACTAAATCTCTATACACACGGGACCGGACCTCTAACCCCTGATGAAGCCAGGTTAGCTACTGAAACATGTTAGGGAGGTCAGGCATGACGTTTTAAATTGTGATTTCTCACCTCTGTCTACTAGTGTTACCTGCTGCAGAGGGTATCACAAGTAAACCTTATATGCTTTATGTCCGTTAGATTAGGGACGACTGCCCAAGTAGGATGCTTGGGATCCCCTACTGGAGTTAGTAAATTTTCTGTATATATAAGGTTCTCCTGTAAATAGGTTTGGTTTTCCCCCCATACTTGATAATAGAAAAGTGAGATATTCCTTCATGAGTAGAAAGGGTATTATTGAGAGGTTAGTGTTAATCACAAAAAAAATTACTACAAATTTTAATATCAACAAGAAGGATTTTGACCTATATCACTGCAAAATAATAATCCCGTGTTAAAACATAACTTTTACTAAATTATCTAAAATTAACTTTTCTAAACCCCTATAATCTACTACCACACCACACCTAAATGAATACAGGCATACAAAATATCTCCAATCAGTGGAGTACATCCCCCTGATAAAGGGGCTTCTGCTTTAATGACGATAATAACACTGTATACGTTGTATTACAAATCTTTAATCAAACAGCATCCCCAACGCGTTTCCCCCATACAATTTTGGTTCAATCCGGGATTCAAAAAACACCTCCGCTGTGAAATAAGAATACGCTATATACAACACAAAAACAATCGTATTTATGGACGGATATATCACCTCTACTGGGTAGAGATAGAAAAAAGATGATACTTAACTTAGAACTGCCCAGTTATAAAGTGATTAATTCCTCGCAGCTCCTTTGGTATGCTGGCACCAGGATAGAAGGATACACGAATGATTTATTTCTGCCTCCCTTAAATCCTTTACTTGGCCCTTAGATGTATAACAATAAATCTCCCCTAGTAACATTTCCTATTGGTTGTATGTTGTTTTATACTTATTGCCGGTTCTACTTAACATGTGCGCATAACTACCTGCCTTATACTCAGTATTGGCGTTCTGGAAGTTGTACTGCCATGACCGGAAACTAGAATAAAAAGTCATTCCCGGTTTGCTTCGGCGAAACAACGCTATGCTAATACTAAAGTCCCCATACTGCCGCGCGCAGTCCGGCTCCTAAAGAAAGGTCGTGCATGTCCATAAGAGGTGCCTGGCCAAATGCGTCATGGTAACACTATGCATAACTATCGGCGCCGTACATATTACATTGCTCTCATTGAAAAAAAGACAACACTGGTCACGTTCTGTAGCGCCACCGGAGACCAAACTACATACATGCCCGCAGCCGGAATCAGTCTCCATACCAAAATATTAACGCACACTCAACTATCCGCCCCAGACGCCAATAGCTCTAAGCAGCCCCCAGATTTCTAAAGTGGTCGTCTGTGTACGGATGTTCTAGAGGTAATATGGGCAAGTGATTTCAGGGCCAAATAGAATTACGGTGGTACAAAAATTCTTTGTGTCTTAAGCTACAGAAATTATCAGACTATAAGTTAATCAAATGAATATAATTGACAAAATGTAATTGATATAAATAATGATAGCATAAAATACAGGCAGCTTTATAAAAATCGATATTGGTCCCCTCTTGGTGGAGAGAAACGAACTAAACAGAGCAAATAAAACAGACACCAAGTACGAGTCTACTCAATAAAACATCCAAATGCAAGTCTCATTAAGGCCCGTTTGGATAACTGAATCCATACGGTAGATCCACTGGTCCTCTTTACACAGAATTCGTCTAACCCATTTCTCCTCCTCTTGAGACGGTCTCACTACCTCCATGATCAAAAAACGCAGAATTCCCCATTCTCCATTGTATGTTCCCAAATATGTCCGAGCTACTGGGCGTGTCTCTTCTATTAGTATGTCCCCCAGATGTTCTCCCAACCCTTCTTTTTGAAATGTTCTCTTGTTTTACCAATATAAATTCAGTGGGCAGGGACATATGCACCTATAGACTACTCCTTCTGTCTGCAATTGGCAAAATCACGGATGAAGAATTGTTTCCATTTGAAGGCAGTATTTTTTTTTCTTGTGAAGGGATTAGTTTGATTGTATGTAATGGGCAGGCACAACCTCTGCCACACACATTTAAACATGCCTATCGGATTTATCCTATCAAGCCAAGTTCCTTGAGGAGGTATTGTGTATAATGACGCATGGGATCAGTCTATCTTTTTAATGGATCTACCCCTTCGATAAGTAATCAAAGGGGTAGCAGGAGATACCCTCCAAATCCTGGTCCAACATCAGTCTATTCCCATATTTTTTTGAGGATATTCACAAACTTCTACGATTCTATCGTCAAAGTTGCGATGACACTGCTATTTTGTTATCTTTATCCTCCTGGGATTTACCCCTGTAATAATGGTCATTCTATTCTGTTATTTGGAGCGGTGTCCTCTAGGGCAGATTCCAAAACTCCTGGAGGGATATCCTCGACTAAGAAATCATTCTCTCAATATCCCTGACTGCCTCTTAAAGGTCCTTATCTCTGGAGCAGTTTCTATTAAACTCTCAGGAATTGACCCTTCGGTATTCCCCTCTCTTACAGGTAATGGATGATAACTTTCCCCAATGTAGGCAAGCCTGTTAGTTGCTGTGGGGTTCCCTATACAAGTCGGTATGTAAGTTGCCAATCCCGATCTTTAATAATAAGGACATCTAAGAAGGGTAAACAATTTTTCTTGCACTTCAAATGTCGAAGCGCATAACCAAACTCGTTTTTATTGAGCTGTGCAACAACTCCTCAAAATCACACCTTGCACCTTCCCAGAGGGATAAAAATGTCATCAATGTACCTCCCCAGAATAAAATCTGGGGGGGGCCACTGATCATCTTGCCAGGTTGGATACCAAGGTGGCCTCCCACCAGCCCAGGACAAGATTAGCATAAGTAGGGAGCGCAAGAGCTCCCCATTGCGGTGCCCCTGAGCTGGTGGCACAAAGGTCCTTCTGTTGCAGAAGACAATAAACTAATTATGCCTCTAACGAATCCATAGTCTGATTGACAAAGGCATTGTTAGCCCTGGAATTCTATACTTTTGTAGACAAAAATATTCACTGCTTGAATGCCAATTTCATCGTGGTGATATAACTATATAAACTTTCTACATCTATAAGAACCTAAAATGACTTCATTATAGACCGCGGGGTGTAAATCCCATCCAGTCTGGTCAGTAAGCAAAGTGTCTCTTATGTTAGATGGCAATGATTTATAAAATCCTACAGTGTTTCAATAAAAATCCCCACACTTTTGCGTAATGATCCTACGCCTGAGTACTATTGGTCTACCCTAAATTGTGGGGAGCAGCCTTAAGAAATCTTTGTGGGATCGAATAAAATGTAGGTACTTGATGATTAGATGGCATCATGAATTTAAATTCCGTGTTGTGTTATAGCCCCATCTCTAAACCCTCCACAAGTAAACTTCTCTAGTTGCATACGTAACAGTTTGTTGTCGGGTCCTGTGGGTCGAATATCATAATGCTTCTTCTGTCCCTAAGGAGAACGATTGCACATCTGATTTATACATTCATGATTAATATAACTATATTTTCCCCCCTTATCGGAGGGTATAAAAATAAATAGATTTGTCCGTTCCATGCGACATTGCTCTTAGTTCCTCATAGTACTGAGATTATATATGGAAAGGTAACCTCTGTATCACTAAGTTACAAGTTCTTTAGAGACTATATCAAAAAAAGGTCAATTTGACGTGTATCTAACTGACTCGGAGGCATACTCCTACTTTTAAGCTTCAATTAGTGTTGAACCCTCTATATTTCCTCCTCCTCCATAAGGGACACTCAGGGGTTTTTTTTTTGTTTATTAAAAATGGATACCCTACTAAATCCTGTGCTGTAACACCCAATTGCTGGAGCATTCATTTGGTCTTTGATTTTGAAAAATTTATAGCCCACTTGAGCTTACGCACGAACAGTTGTAGATCTTTAGTCCATGAAAAATCATTAAACCTTGGTGCGTGGGCGAAAAAGTCAGACCCTTCAGTAAAATCTGTAATTCACCGTTATTCAAATGCTATCTGATAAGATTAACTTATCTGAAGTTGATCTGATTTTGTTATTTCTGACGGTGTCTCAGGCCGGATGCGGGGCCTCTCCCGCCCCTCTAAGAAAAGGAGGTGTGTGGAATAGCCATAGGATGAGGAGGCATAATAGTCCATATGCACCCCCTTCCTCCTGAATTCTGGCGATGGCGCCCATTTTTCCTAGCTCGAGATCCACTTGTTCTCCCCCTGGACCTAACAGTGTGTTTGTGAATTAGTACACCGAGGAATTCTGCGTCAGATGATAGTAGTTCCCTAGGTGTAAAGAGGTATAGTTTTGAGAAAACTTAACAAAGCTTTCCCTCATTGAATTGCTTGGAGTTCCCTCAATATTGGTTTGGGGCGTTAATAGTGACACTCACACACACACACACAACACACACATATATTCTATAGAATTTTGTAAACTTTGTATCTCACCTACTGAAGTCGGATCCCCTCTTAGATTTTAGATGCCTGTTTCATCAAGTTGTTTAAAGTTGTAAGAGGTTTTGACTTTCTATGTTTTTATTTTTCCCTCTTTAATTAAATTTTCATAAGTCGTACCGAACTAATCTATAAGTTCTGTTCCCACTCTACCACCAGGAATTCAGACTGGTGATCTATAGCAGGTGTTATAGTAAATCTAAGTCACTAGGTATGCGATGCGTGATTCATATGTAATGTTCAAGTGTTTGTGCCTCCCACCAAATATTTAATATTAGATAGATAAGCTGTATATAGTTGTTTTGAATACCACACTTAGGTCAGAAAATCACTTTGGTCAGAACTCCAACTCAACGTCTGAAAACACTGCTCTTGCCTCAGTTCCCATATCTCTTTATTCCACAGGGCCACTTAGGAAACTGGCCATAATATTGTGAAATTACTACAGAATTTATATATCAACAGAGGATTTTGACCTATATCACTCAAAATTAAATCCCTTGTTTAAAAAAAAAAAACCCATAACTTTTTACTAATTATCTAAAATTATGACTTTCCTAAACCCTATAATCACCACAAGACACCTAATGATACAGCATACTAAATATCATCCATCAGTGGAGTAATCGCCCGATAAAGGTCGGCTCCGCATTAAATGACAATAATATCACTGTAAACTGTATACAATTCTTTAATCACAGCTATCCCAACTGCGTTTCCCCCATACAAATTTTTTATTTTTTATTTAGAATTATTGGGTTCATCAGGATTCAAAAAAACTCCTCTCGCTGTGGAGAATATAGTAAACGCTATAATACAACGCAAATGACAATCTAATTTATGACGGATATAACACCTCTATGAGGTTGATATTGGGAGAGAAAAATTGATACTTAACTTAGAAGCTGCCAGGTGTAAAGTGATAATCCTCGCATCCCCTTTGGTATCAGGCACCCAGGATAGAAGGTGATACAGAATGATTTATTTCTGCCTCCCTAAATACCTTACTTGGCCCTTTATGATTTATAACAATAAATCCCCTAGCATTTCAGTATTGGTGTATGTTGTTTTATACTTATTGCCGGGTTCTACTAAACATGTGCGCATATCTACCTGCCTTTACTCAGTTTTGGCGTTCCGGAAGTTGTACTGCGCCCCAAGAAAAACCCCCCTGAAACAAGATAAAAGGTCATTTCCGTTTGCTTCGGCGAAAGCAACGTATGCTAATTATAAAGCCCCATACAGCACCTGCGGCGCAGTCCGGCGTCCTAAAAGAAAGGTTCTTGCATGTCCAGGAAGAAGGTGCCTGGCAAATGCGCATGGTAAAACTAGACATACTATCAGTGCGCCGTACATAATACATGCTTCACAATAGAAAAGACAACACTGGTCCACTTCCGATAAGCGCCACCGAGACAAAACTACAAACATCCGGCAGCCGAATCAGTCCCATACCAAATAAAACCGCACACACAAGCAATCCGCCCAGACCGCCAATACTCGATTTTGAATATGCCCCCCCCACCCCCCCCCTAAAGCAGCCCAGATTTCTATAAAGTGGTACCGTCCAGTGTAACGGATTCTAGAGGGTAAATAGGGCAAGTGAACTGAGGGCCAAATAATCGGGGTACAAAAATTCATTGTCTTAAGCTGACAGAAATTATCAGACTATAGAGAAAATCAAATGAATAAAATGAAAAAATGTTATTGATATAATAATGATGCATAAAATACAGTCCAGCTTCAGAAAAATCGAATATTGGACCTCTGTGGAGAGTACGAACAAAAAAGCAGATAAACAGACCCAAGTACGACGTCTACTCAATAAATAAACATCGCAATTGCAAAGTCTCATTAACGGCCCTTATGGATAAACGATTCCATACGGTAGATCCACGGGGCCTCTTTACACAGAAATTCGTCTATCCCATCTCCCTCCTCCACTAGAGACGTTCTCATCTACCTCCATGATCAAAAAACGCAGAAGATTCCCATTCTCCATTGTGATTTTCCCAAAAATGTCTAGCTACTGGCGTGGTCTCTTCTAATACTATGGTCCCCCAGATGGTTTTCCTTCCGCACCCTTCCTACTTGATAGTTCTCTTTGTATTATTCCAATATAATTCAGTTGGGGCGGGACATATGCACATAGACCTACTCCCTTCTGTCCTTGCAATTGGCAAAATACACGGATGAAAATTGTGTTTATCCATTTTGAGGCACTTGTGAAGGATTCTAGTTTTGTTGGATGTATGGGCAGTGGCCTACACACCTCTGCACACATTTTAAACATGCCTATCGGTTTCCTTTCAAGCCAAGTTCCTTGATGAGGTATTGGTTGTATTAATGACAATGGATTAATAAGTCTACACAGACAGGAACTAAACCCCAACGATAAGTAAACCAAAGTGGGAAGCATGGATGATATCCCTCTAAATCCTGTCCAACATCAGTTTCCCCAATAATTTATTGAGGATTATTTCACACATTCTAGATTTCTATCGACAAAAAGTAGCGATGACCGTGCTTTATTGTTTCTTTTATCCACCTGGGCAGATTACCCAGAAGAAATGTCGTACTATTCTGTTTTTTGAGGGCGTAACCTTATGGCAGATTCCAAAACTCCTGAGTATGATCCTCGACTAAGACATCTTTCTCTCAATATCCCTGACTGCCTCTAAGACCTTATCTCGGGAGCATTTCTTTTAACTCTCAGGGACTTGACCCTTCGGTGCAGGGAGGCCTCTCTTACCACGGGTAATGGATTATAACTTTCCCAATGGAAGCAAGCTGTTATATTTGCTGTGGGTTTCCTATACAATGTCGGTAATGGATGTGCCATCCCGATCTATAGAATAATAAGGACATCTAAGAAGGGTAAACAATTTTCCTTGCACTACAAGATTTGAAGAGCATACCAATCTCTGTGTTTTCTATTGAGCTGTGCAACAACATCCTCAAAAACACACCTTGCACCGTCCCAGAGGTATAAAAATGTCAGCAATGTACCTCCGCACCAGAATAAAAATCTGGGGGGGACACTGATCATCGTCCAGGTGGGAATACCAAGGTGGCCTCACCACCAGCCCAGGAAAAATTTGCAATAAGTGGGGGCGCAAAGAAGCTCCCCATTGCGGTGCCCCTGATGCTGGGTGGAAGGTCATGTTGCAGAAGACCAAAATAATTATGCCTCAACAAACACAGGTCCCGAGGTAGTCAGATGACAAAGGCATTGTGAGCCTGAATTCTATAACTTCTTGTAGAACAACAAAAATATACAACTGCTTGAAATGCCCAATTTCATAGTGGGGATATTACTATATAAACTTTCTACATCTATAGAACCCAAAAATACTCATTATTGACTGTAACCTCCAGTCTGCGCAGTAAATCAGAAGTGTCTCTTATGACAGATTGCAATGTGGGTACAAATTCCTGTAAGATCTTATCTATAAAAATCCCCACATTTTGCGTAGATTTGAATCCTACGCCTAAAGACTATTGGTCCTACCCTTTATTGGGGTGCAGCCCTTGATGAATCTTATATGGTGGAACGAAAAAATTTAGGTAACTTATGAGGATTAGATGAGCAATCATGAATCTTAAATTTCCGTGTGTGTTATTAGCCCCATCTCTAAACCCTCCACAATAACTTCTCTAGTTGCATATAAAAGTTTGTTGTCGGGGTCTGTGGTATAGAATATCATAAATGCATTTCCCAGTCCCCTAAGGAGATCGTTGCACATCTGTTTTATACATGTCCAAGATTGTTAATATAACTATTATTGTCCCCCCCTTATCGGAGGGTTTAATAATTATAGATTTGTCCCGTTCCAGTTGCTTGAACAGTGCTCTTAGTTCCTCTGTACTGAGAAATTTATGGAAAGGTAGCCTCTTTTCACTAAGGTTTACGAAGTTCTTTAGGAGACTATTTGCAAAAAAAAGGTCAATTTCACGTGTAACTAACTACCTCGGCTCGGCATTCTCCTACTTTTAAGCTCAAATTGTATCAGACCCTCTATTATTTCCACCCTCCTCCATAAGGACACTAAGGTATGGATACCCTCTAAAATCCTGTGTGTAACAACCCTTAGCTGCATTCAAATTTGGTCTTTTATTTTGAAAATTTTATGCAACTTTGAGCTTAACCCACGAACAGAGTGAGAATTCTTTAGTCATGAAAAATCAAAAAACTTGGGTGGTGGGCACAAAAGTCAGACCCTATCTGAAAATCTGTAATTCACCGTTTTATTCTCAAAATGCCCTATCTGTAAGTGATAAAATTTATCTGATTGGATGATTCAGATTTTTGTTATATCTGACGGTGTCTCAGGCGGATAGCGGGCCTCTCACAGCTGCTCTAAAACAAAGGAGGTTGTTGGAATTGCCCGAGAATGAGGAGCAAAATAGTACCATATGCAACTCCCCATCCTACCTCGAATTCTGGCTAGGACCCATTTTCTAGCTCGAGATCCTCTTGTTCTCCCCCCTGGACCTAACAGGTGGTTGTGTGAATTAGTATCCGAGGATTTCTGCACAGATGAAGTAGTTTCCCTAGGTGTAATAGGTTAAGGTTTGAGAAAATTAAAAAAGCTTTCCCTTCCTTTAATCTAGTGAGGTCCTCAGATATTGTTTGCGTTTCCGTTCCGTCAGTCCTGTCTGATATTTTTCTATAGAATTTTGTAATCTTTGTTCTTCCTACTGAAGTCTGGATCCCCTCTGATTATGATGCCTGATCTATCAAGTGTTTTACAGTTGTAGAGGTACTTCTAATGTTATATTTTCCCTCTTTAAATTAGAATTTTCATAAAGTCGTATTAACCGAACTATCTATAAGGATCTGTTTCCCACTCGACCAAACAGGGATTCAAGACTGTGTGGATCTAGTAGCAGGTGTTTTTATAAATTGCTGAAGTCCCAGTAGGTTATGGATGCGTGATTCAAATGTAATGTTCTAGTGTTTGGTGCCTTTTCTCCCACCAAGGATTTAATATTAGCTCGATAAGCCTGTATATAGTTTGTATTGAATACCACTCTAAGGTCAGAATAGATCACTTTGGTCAGAACTCCAACTCAACTGTCGGAACAAATAAAAACCTGCTCTTGCCGTCAGTTCGCCATTTCTCTTTAGACACAGGGCCACTTAGGAAACTGGCCATAAGATTGAATTTACTACAAGATTTTATATTCAACAAAGGAATTTGACCTATAATCACAGCAAATTATAATTACCCTGTTAAAACATAACTTTTACTAAATTATCGTAAAATTATACATTCCTTCTAAACCCCTATAATCTACCTACAAGACACCAAAATGGATACAGCATACTAAATATCATCCATCAGTGAGGGAATCCGTCCCTGATAAAGGGCGGCTCCGCTTTAAATGACAGATAATATCACTGTATACCGTGTTTACAATTCTTTAATCACAGCTTCGACCCCCCGCGTTCCCCCATACAATTTTGGGTTCAATCAGGGGATTCAAAAAAACTCTCTCGCTGTGGAATAAGAATACGCTAATACAACGCAAATACAAATCTATTTATTACGGATATATCACCACTATGGGTGAGATAGATATAGTGATACTTAACTTAAACGCTTCCAGGTATTAAGTGATAATCCTCGCAGCCCCTTTGGTATGCTGACCCAGGGATATGAAGGGATACAGAATGATTTAAATTTCTGCGCTCCCTTTAAATACCTTTACTTTGGCCCTTTAGATCTTATAACAAATAAATTCCCCAACATTTCAGTAATTGGTGTATGTTGTTTTATACTTATTGCGGGTTCTACATAACATGTTGCGCATATAAACCTGCCTTTACTCATTTTTGGCGTTCCGGAAGTGTACTGCGCATGGAACCGAACTAGATAAAAAGTCATTATCCGGTTTGCTTTCGGCGAAAGCAACGCTAAATGCTAAACTAAAAAGCCCCATGAATGCCGCGGCACATTGACCGACAACAAACTTTACTATGCAACTAGAGAGTTGACTTGTGGAGGGTATTAAAGAGATGGGGCTAATAACACACCACTGAATTTAAAATTTCATGATGCCAATCTAATCCTCAAAATACCAACAATTTCTTTCGATCCCAAAGATACATAAGGGCTGGCAACCCCCCTAAAGGTAACCCAATAGTCCTCAGGGCGAAGGATTCAATTAACGCAAATGTGGGGATTTATATAGGATAACATCTACGAGGAATATGTAACCACATTGCCATCTTACATAAGAAGACACTTCTGATTTACTTTTCTCAGCACTGGGAAAGGGATTACAGTCAATAATGAAGTATGTGTGGGTGCTATAGATGTAGAAAAGTTTATATAGTACTATCCCACATGAAATTGGCATTCAAGCAGTTGAATATTTTTTGTTCTACAAGAAGAAAGAATTCCAGGCTCACAATGCCCTTTGTCATCAGACAACTGGACATCTGTGGTTGAGGCAATAATTATTTTGTCTTCTGCTACAAGACCTTCCCAACCAGCTCAGGGGCACCGCAATGTGGGGAGCTCATCTTGCGCCCCCACTTATGCAAATTTGTTTCCTGGGCTGTGGGGAGGCCACCTTGTATCCCAACCTGGAGAGAATCAGTGGCCCCCCCAGATTTTATATTCCTAGGGGTGAGGTACATTGATGACATTTTTATCCTCTGGGAAGATCAAGGGTGTTTTGAGGAGGTGTCTTGCCAGCTCAATAAAAACGAGATTGAATGCGCTTCACATTTTGAAGTGCAAGAAAATTGTTTACTACACCCACTAGATGTCCTTTATTATTAAAATCGTGGAGATGGCACCATCCATACCCGACAAGATAGGAAACCCACAAGACCAACTAACAGCTTGCACAATTGTGAAAGTTTATCATCCATTACCCTGTAAGAGAGGATACCGAAGGGTCAAATCTGAGAGTAAAAGAACTGCTCAGAATAAGACTTTAAAGAAGGCCCAGGTCAGGGATATTTGAGAGAAACGATTTCATAGTCGCGGATATCCCTCATGATTTTTGGAATCAGCCCTAAAAAAGGGCAACGCTCAAAAACAGAATGATCGACAATTATTAAACAGGGTAAATCCCAGGAGGATAAAGATAACAATAAAGCCCTGTGTCCCATCGCAACCTTTTGACGATAATAAATCTAGAAATTGTGAATATCCTCAAAAATAATTGGGGAATACTTATTTTGGACAGGATTTGAGGGATATCTCCCTGCTAGCCCCTTTGATTACTTATCGAAAAAAAATGTGGTAGATCCAGTAAAGATAGACTGATCCATAGTCCATTAACACCGATACCCCTCCTCAAGGAACTTGGCCTTGAAAGTAAACCGATAGGCCTGTTTAAATGTGGCAGAGGTGTGTAGCCAGCCCATACAACAACAAACTAAATCCTTCACAAGTGCCTCAAATGTGAAAACAATTCTTCATTCCGAGATTTTGCCAATTGCAGGACAGAAGGAGTAGGTCTATATGTCATATGTCCCTGCCCACTGAATATATATTGGAAAAACAAAGAGAAATTCAAAAGAAAGGGTGGGAGAACATCTGGGGACATACATAATAGAAGAGACAACTCCAGTAGCTCGACATATTTGGGTAACATCCACAATGGGAAATGTGGAAACTCTTCTGCTCACTGCTTTATTTTGATCATGGAGTAGTGAGACCGGTCTCCATAGGAGGAGAATGGGATAGACCGAATTCTGTGAAAAGAGGCCCAGTGGATCTACCGAATGGAATCAGTTTATCCAAAGGGCCTTAAGAGACTTGCAATTTGGATGTTTTATTGAGTAGACTCGTACTTGGGTCAGTTTATACTGCTCTTATTTTGTTTCGTCCTCCACAGAGGTACTATATCGAATTTTTCAAAGCTGACTGTATTTTATGCATCATTATTATATCATTACATATTTTACATATAATATTCATTGATTACTTATAGTCTGATAATTCTGGTCAGCTTAAGACAATGAATTTTTGTACCCCGAATTAATTGGCCCTGAATCACTTGCCCATAATACCCTCTAGACATTCCGTTACAACCAGAACGACCACTTTAAGAAATCTGGGCTGCTTAGCAGCTATAGCGGATCTTGGGCGGATAGTTGAGTGTGCGGTTTTATTTTGGTATGGAGACTGATTCGGTCTGCCAGGAGTTAAGGGTATTTTGGTCTCCGTTGGCAGCTGTTACCGGAAGTGACCATTGTTGTCATTTTCAATGAGAGCAATGTAAATATGGTACGGCGCCAATAGTTATGCCTAGTTTTACCATGCGCATTATGCCAGGCACACTTCTCCCCTGGACATGCACAGAACCTTTCTATAGGACGCAGGACTGGCGCCGCGGCATATGGGGCTTTAGTATTAGCATATCGTTTGCCTTTCCGCCGAAGCAAACCGGAAATGACATTTATCTAGTTTCCCGGTCATGCGCAGGACAACTCCCTTTCGTAACGCAAACTGAGTAAAGGGCGGAAGATAAGCGCACATGTTAATGGAGGGGGGGGGGGGGGAGGGGGTGGGGGGGGGGGGGGTAGAACCAGACGGCAATAAGTATAAAAACAACAACATACACCAATACTGAAATGCAAGGGGATTTATTGTTATACATCTAAAGGGGCCAAGTAAGTTATTTTAAGGAGGCAGAAATAAACATCCTTCTGTTATCCCTCTCTATCCTAGGTGCCAGCCAATACCAAAGGTGCTGCGAGGATTATCACTTTCTATACCTGGCAGCTTCTAAGTTAAAGTATCATTTTTTCTCTATCTCAACCCCCAAGAGGTTATATATCCCGTCATAAAATAAATGTATTTGCGTTGTATATAAGCGATTCTTATCCCACAGCGAGCGGAGTTCTTTTTTTAAACTCCCCGATAACCCCCAAAAGTATGGGGGAAACGCGTTTGGGATAGCGGTGATTTAAAGAATTGTAAAACACGTAAAACAGTGATATTATCTGGTGCATTAACCGGATCCGCCCTTTATCAGGCGATAACTCCACTGATGGATGATATTTATATGCTGTATCATTAAGGTGTGATGTGGTAGATTATAGGGTTTAGAAAGTATAAATTTTTAGATAATTTAGTAAAAGTTTATGTTTTTAACAGGATTAATAAATTTTGCAGTGAAATAGTGTTATACATAATAAAAGTTTAAGTTTAGTGTTTTATAAGATAACAGAAACTGATAGAGTTTAAGTTTGCCTATGGCAAAATAGTAAATATAGTGGTGAGTGTAAGGTCACATGGCCAAGCTATGGGTGAGAGCCTATGCTTTAAATGGTTTGGTTCTACCATGTAACTTTTTCTGTTGTTAATTTGTTCTGTTGACAAAAGTGTTCCTGGTATGTGTTAGGAGCAGCTGCTGACAGTAGTGTTCACTGGGACTAAGAGTCAAGAAGACACCTCAAGAGTGTGAGAGCAAGTTGCATAGACACATCATGACTAGTGAGACTGCTGACTGCCTCGTGGAGAGTCAGTTTGCCACATGGGCAAGGCATACTTGAAGAACTGGCTGTTAAGCATTTTGAATAGACACAGTCATGAGAGAACAAGGGTATGTTCACACGGCGTAATTGCGGTGCGTACAGTACGCGCCGCAATGTGCTGGGTGTTTTGGGAGTCTTGCTCTTCCCATCAGCGCATCTTCCCAAAGCACCGGGGGGCTGGCAGCCCGCCGGTCCTATAGACGTTCATTGCTCACGGCGATTAGGCGCAACATGTCACTTATCATGTGACTTGTCACTTATCTCCCCACGTGTACAATACGATCATATTGTACGCGCGGGGGGACGAGCCATAATCCTTAGCTCTCTATGAGAGCTATGGATTACCGTTTATTTTGGGGGGGCATTTTGCCCCGTAATTAAGCGCAAATTTTTGGGGAAATACGCCCGCAATTACGCCCAAATAAACCGTGTTAAATACCCTAAGAGGGGGAATACTGGAAGATGAGAAAAAAACTATTGGCCACATGGCTCCTGGTCTGGAGCGTAACATCTCAGTTAATAGTGAGGTGCAGCATAAAAAAATGTGGGGACCCCTTTGTCCTGATGTAGGGCCCACTGGGGTGTGTACAATTGCCCTGGGTGCAAGAGGCTAATGATGAGATAGTAACAATGTACTCTTAACCAGCGATGAGCGATTGTGTCAACTATCGTTATCGAGTCGATAGTCGATATAGTCAATTATCATGACGATATCCGATAGTCGATAACAGATTATCGCCGATGATCATTAAAGTCTATGGGAGAGGAACAACACCTTCATTCTTACACCCAAACAGCGATGGAGAAGCATCCACAACAGTAAACTGGATACGTGCTACACCTTAGGCAACACACTTAGGTTATAAAAGCCACAGAAAAAAAGTCACAGACCATTCACTATCCCTGTCTTGTACCACAGCCTGACCCTTAAACCTGCATGACCCGCAAATTAAAACGTGCCAGAAGGCAGTATTATTTGAACCATCATTTTACTTGAACTGGACATTGACTATCCCTGTCCAGGAACGCAGCATGACCCTTAAACCTGTCTGACCCACAGATTAAAAAGTGTCGGAAAAAAGAAGTCTTTCAACCACCATTTTAGTTGAACTGGACATTGACTATACCTGTCCTTTACCGCAGCATGACCCTTAAACTTGTCTGACGCACAGATTAAAAAGTGCTGGAAAAAGGAGTCTTTAAAACACCATTTTAGTTGAACTGGACATTGACTATCACTGTCCTGTACCACAGTATGACCCTCAAACCTGCATGACCCACAGATTAAAAAGTGCTGGAAAAAGGAGTCTTTGAACCACCATTTTAGTTGAACTGGACATTGACTATCCCTGTCCTGGACCGCAGCATGACCCTTAAACCTGTCTGACCCACAGATTAAAAAGTGCCGGAAAAAGGAGCCTTTCAACCACCATTTTAGTTGAACTGGACATTGACGATACCTGTCCTGTAGTTTTATTTATAGTTTTACATTATTATCATTTTGCTTTTTTTCAAGTGTGATAACATATAAAATACACCCCTCCCTGCAGTTTGAAAGGTATTTTTTACACGTGTAGATGTGTTAATTCGTTCGCACACCCCATAAGTAATAAAAATGTCCTAATCATCCCCAAAACACTTTTTAGTTGAGAAGACATTTGTCCTCCTGGCTTCTGAGAGTGATTCAGCAATTTATTCATTGGTTTCATTTTTCCTCCAAATCCTTCTTCAGTGATTAGGGACAGACTCCCCTGGAGATCAAATGATGCGACCCCATAGTGACTCCAGCCCCAGAAAATTTTAAGCCTCAAATTTTGCAATTTGTGTCCAGCCCTGGAGCCCTTTTTGACACTACTTAACCTCACAGAAATCACCTTTTTCAAAATCTGATTTTTTAGAGAAATTTGAAGCTCTCCTGATTGCCCCTAACGGTGAGAGCTAGTGCTGCCATCAGTCATCTGTTAACACGGAGGTTCAGCTGCCAGGGCCAGACTTACAGTGGATGCGGTGAGAGCCCAGGTTAGCATCTTTTTATTCACATATTATTCCCTCTTACTCCTCCAGATCCAGCTCCATACTCTGCTGCTTTATACATACCCTTATTTATTCATTCGTTTTGCATACAGGTATACACTTTATATATTTTATCCTCCTATTTACTTATATCCTGTTTTCCCCATTCTCTACTTTATTCTCTTTATTTCTTACATCTTCTTCAGATTTATATCTTTATTTTTCATCTTGTTCTACCCTACCCTGTTCTCCCTTTCCTCTCTTTCTCCTTGTATTTTACTAATTTGGTATTATGCACTTACATATGTTATGCTTCATTTCTAGATGTTTTTTGATAAAGGCCTTGTGCCCAAAACGTCACATGGACATCTGCAACTCACCTTTATTTTGCATTATTCTTTCATTTTTGCAGTAATCTACCATATTGTATATAAATGGAGCTACTTTTGGCATAATACTATATACACTGTAAATAAACTCACTATACTTTTGCATAGCAATTGGTGTGCAGGTGTATATCTCTTTATGCTGACATAGGGAATTCATCCCTTTACACCTGAGCACACGTTCATAAATATCATTCATATGGTGTGCATGACTTATATACATTATTTTGACTGATTGTTCTGTCATAGCACCCAATATTTACGCTCCCCCCCCTTTTTACGAAACTTTTCCCTATTCTCCCACAGAAGCAGAACGTATTATTGCCGGCTCCACTTCCTCTCGCCAATTCCTCCATATTCCTCCTTCGGCGATTAAGGCTAGGGATTACGAGAAGGAACTTTGCAAACATACAGCTCACCAATTACATTCCGCAACTCTTACTGAGTATTATAGGGTGCAAAGGATCCCACGTGGCCTTCGCAGCCACCTTAAACCCACGATTTTCAATGATGATCCTGATTACTGCTTAAAATTTAAGAATATACTGAACAAATGTTCTTTTGATCTGATACTCCTCACCATCGAAACATTGCAAACCAAACTGGCAGACTCCTCGGCACGTATTGCATCGATTGAACAACAATTGAGTACTTCCACGCCACTTGAAGAGTGGACCACGATCAAAGAACGCATTGATAAAAACATCTCTGATTTCCGTACCGCAAACGAAACAAAGAAACAAGAAAAGTTTCTACACGAAACAGAGGACTACTTAAACGACCAAGTCTATAGATTGCACGATATATCATCTACTCGTCCACGCTACTTCAGAAATCGCCCATATCGTACTACCCAATCTTCCAGCTCCGACAGCGAATGGTCCACATCCTCTCAATGTTCTTTTTTAGGCCAACGACACCCAAATCATCCTCTTTGGCCTCTTGATCTTTTGAAATGCCTTCTGGCCTCAACCACATTTTGTCATCAAAGAGGTCTTCAGAAAATGGATTATCCACAGTGGTGGGTACACGGGTTGACATTTGGGCTGCCTTCGCTTCATGCTGGACGGATGCTGACGATGATGATGACGACATTTTTGGCAGTGACTGGGAGGATGAGGAGGTAAGACTGCTGGATGCAGGTTGCATTAACCACTGATTAACAGATTGGCGACGCTGTTCATTACTGAGATTCACAGGGCACCGAACCAGCGATGACAGGCCTGATGGTCCTGCAACTGACGATCTGCTGGCTTGCGTGTTGTCGCTAGCACTGGAAGGAGCACCTACTCTCGTACCTTACCTCAAAGTCCCACAGCCCCTCTTTGCTCGCTTACCATCTGCAGTTTGCTCCATGTTCAGAAAGATAAAAATTTTAAAAGGTATGGAAGAGTTTTTGACAGTCTCTTATTGAAAGACGGCAAATCACAGCTATTCTTAAATCCCTCTAATTTCCAACAGCCAACTAGGATTAGAAACAAAATTGTTTCTATCAAATATCTGTGAAATGTGGTCTGGTGAAAGAACCGTAACACCAAACCAACAGTGTTCATACTTCAGTCCCAGAGATTTATAACTGCCCAGTAGGAATAGCAATTGATAGTTTTCAACAAACTATCGTACAAATGCACGATTAGTGCCAAACTGAGAGAAATAGAAGTATTAAAAAGTCATATGGATTAATATGTCGGCCTTCACACCACTGACTACAGGCGTAATTTACTATCAAATATGTATAACACAATATGCGTACAACTGAGCTCTTTGCGCCAAACTGAGATGCACAGACTGCAATAAGTGTATTTAAATATTATATGGATTAATATGGCAGCCTTCCCACTACTGACTACAGGCATAATTTACTATCAAATATGTATAACACAGTATGCGTACAACTGAGCTCTTTGCGTCAAACTGAGATGCACAGACTGCAATAAGAGTATTTAAATATTTTTATGGAATTAATATGGGAGCCTTCGCCCATGACTACAGGCGTAATTTACTATTAAATATGTTTTAACACAATTTGCATAAATGAACTCTTTGCGCAAAACAGACGCACAAAACTGCAATAAGAGTATTTAAATGTTATATGGATTAATATGGCAGCATTCGCACCACTGACTACAGGCATAATTTACTAGGAAATATGTATAACACAAAATGCGTACAACTGAGCTCTTTGCACCAAACAGACGCACGGACTTCAGTAAAACTATTTAAAAGTTATAGGGATAAGTTAAACCGTTTTTTGGGAACACTGACAGGCAGTGATTGCAATAGAACTGTAAAAACAGGGACAATTTCAACTGTTATCAGAGGTCTGCTGGCCAAAAAAATGTTAGAAAACAATCCTTTTTCAATTGAAGATCACATAACACACTAAGCTGCAAAATATCTTCCTTTCAAATACCTCTCCTCCTACCCCTCCTCCCCCTCCCCCCCGCAGCCGGACACACCAGTAGATATCCTTAAAACTTTCTCTAACTAAATAAGAAGTGAAATTCTCTAATCTAACTCTGTTCTAAGCTGTAGGTGGATGGTTTCTTGTATTAAAGAGACTATAAAGTGTTAGAAAAAGCTATTGTTTAAACGCAGAGAGACACGTCCTGCTGTGAAGTGTTGATAGACAGAGTATGAGCTCAAACAGGAAATGCAGTAGCATAGATAAAACAAGGTCACTTAATTTTTGCAGCCAATGAGATCCATACACTTCAAAGTGGTGACATTGTACATCCTCCTCACCCCCCTCTATCCTCTGAGCTGATTGGCTGGCTGCCAGAATGACAGGAAACGCTAAAAATGGTGCGATAGTAATAAATTATCTGTAAGATTGTCAGCTAAAATATTGCTTGATCGGCAATTTCCTATCAGCCTAAAAACCGTGCCGATTTCAACTTTTGTTGATAATATTGCTCATCCCTACTCTTTACTCATCTAGAGCTTAGGGAAAAAAACTAATGAAATATCTGTCACATCAGAACCACCAGCTCTGCTCCTAAGTGAGACCCAGAAAGCATTGTGAACTTGTATATGCTTCCTGTAACCACCAAGCCTGAAGTGTCTCATCCAACTGAAATGTTTGCACTTATCGGACTACAATTACCTTAATAAATTCAGATTTTTGGCTGCAGATTTAATACTGCAGTTCCATTGAGGGAAACCCACTGCAATCTGACCCATATGAATTTAACCAAAGGGTGCAATTATTGCTTCAGCATCTCCTCAGAGAGGTGGTCACTACTAGTCCTTTCATATACCACCAACACCATCTCAGCCCATAATAGATACCATACTGTACACAAGGGCTAAATCACCACATCTGTTTGACACCCCATTTCGCCCCATTGCCCTTTACATTGAGAATCTGCACACAGTAAAAAGTCTGGGTAGTCTCTGTAAGTTAGTCTAGCATTCATCAGTATGAATGATGGTGTCTCACAGCACTTTATAAATGTGTGCTACTGAGACAAAAACATGAGCCAAAGCATGCACCAAAACATGCTCCAAAATTTGTATCACCAGTGAAATTGACATGGATTAGTATGACATTTGTGTGTCACATTATGTCAAGACACATTCATAAATCTGTCTAATCTTATGATTGTGGTGCGACACATCCCATTAATATTGGTGCAAACAAAACTGTTGACGTGTGCCAGTTTTGGGCAAAAGACCTTTTAACAATATGTCATATGGGGCAACGACAGGTTTGTTTTGCGAAAATCACGCAAGAAAACTGGTGCAGCCCCATTTATTAATGTCACTCTATATTTTCATCAGTTTCACTCTATTCATGAAGGGGCATACAAAGGAATTAGAAAGGGAAAGACTGCTGGGGAACATAAGAACTGAAGGATGCCAGGAGTAGAGATGAACGAGCAGTAAAAAGTTCGGTTAGAACCTCGAACTTTAGTGTGTTTAGTTCTATTCAAACTAGAACTCGTACCCCATTAAAGTCTAGGAAAGATGTTCTTTTTTTTTTTAATTTTTTTTATACCCTTTAAAGTTGAATGGATGTGGGAAAAACTTGTGAAGAAGTGACAAAAAAAAAGAGAGCAAATACTTTTTCCATAGGAGATTTGGAGACGGTGGTTTAAATTTCTGAACCCCCAAAAAGCAAAAAAGGGGAATTTTGGGGCACTAAGTATGATTTAGAATCCCAAACACTTGTTTTAATATTATATCCCTGTTTTGGGTTTGACTTATTTTAAACCCGCAAAAAGTGCCAAAAAAAACACTTTGGGTGTGGGAAATATGCAGCCAGCAATACCAAACTCCCTAACTATTGCTGTGTATGGAGAGGAAAATGCTATCTAACTAACTAAGAGCAGTCTCTACAGTACAGAGAATGAGCTGAAAATGGTGTTCACAAGGCAATACAGTGAAATATATATATAACATGGTCATGTGATTTTAGCAGCCAATGAGAGCCCTACACCTCAGCAATGATGTTTTGACACTTCTCTGTGCTCTGCACCGATTGGATGGCTGCCAAAAGTCCAGAAGGACACTGAAAATGGCGTGTCGAACTAGAACTTTACTTGAACGAACAGTTAAATGTTCGGTTCGAGTTCTACTAGAGCTTAACTTTTCTAGAACGGTTCGACCAACACTAGCCAGGAGGGAAGTGGTAATGTTGTAAACCTGTGGTCCTCTACCCGAAGCACATTTATCAAGGCAACTACACCTTAATTCTGGCACAATTTGTGCCAAAAATAATGTTGTACCTCCTTTACACCACATTTATGTCACATTTTAATTTCTGGACCCTTCTGCACCTTGTTCGACTAAAGAGGCGAGACATTGTCAAAGGAGTGTGTCATTACAGAAAAGGGGCATGGCTTAGTGTGCAATACCATGTGTTAAAAAATTCACCCAAGTTTTGACACAGTTAGTGGGCATGAATTAAGCCAACTTCAAGTAAAAATGGTGTAAGGTTAGACTAGATAGTTCTAACCGACACCAGATTTATGAACACTGTGATAAATGTGGTGCATTGTAAGACTGTCTGGTCTAATATAACACTATCTGAGAGCTAGGCACTATTGATAAATCTGCTGCATTCTATTTAAATAGGAGATAAAGCTCTGGAGTGGTTGAGTGATGGAATTACATGATGCAGGTACCCAAAATAAAAGGTTTAACAAGATGCAGCTGAGCTGGAATGAAGCAAATCACAGCTAGAATATTGCTAGTTAATTATCATTATATGTCAAAAATAATTTTGAGTCAAAAATACACAGCGGAGTCACATTATTTTGACCACTTCCTACCTATCATGTTGGCAGCTCTTGATGGAAGTCACATGTGCTGAGCTGGCTTGGGGGTACATAAGGCATGTGAAATGCTGTCTGCACATATCCCTCATTGTTGTCAAGGGTAAAAGCGACAATATATTAGAGTTCCCAAAAAATCTAATTATTAGCTTTTGGGCCAAGAGTGTTTGCGGGCTGCTGTGATGAAAGTGTATCATTAGATGAAAGATGGCACCTTTGCAAACAAGCAACATGGAAACTGAGGAGCATCACATGTGAACAAAGTGAACAAAGGTGCATGAGGGTGGACCAACAAGCTACGGTGGAGAAGCTGACTATCAAAATGAGCCAAGAGTTGACCAGACGTGTGCTAAAACAACAGCTCAGTGAACTCTACTATATAAGGGGCTTTGCAGCAGACAAATGGTCACTGCACCTCTGCTAACAAAGATGCATTAGCAGAAAAGGCTTCAATTTCCACAGCAGTATCGGAATTGGACCTCTGCTGACTGGCAAAGTATATTAATGAATTATCCATATCTTAAGAGGGTATTGATTGAATTTAACCCAGCCTTTAGATAATATCTCTGAACTTTTGTTGGAGTTGATTATTGACTGTCAAAGGGTTCTCTGAAGAGTTATGTTTTCTGCTTCAGTGAACGGATGGCTGTTGGCATGCCAGGCCAGAAACAAGCACACTGCAACTATTGCTGGAGAAACACAACTGTGGTAATGGTCTAGGGAATGTTTTTGTGACATTCTTTGGGTCCACTCATCCATATAGAGGGCACTCTCAACTGATTTGGATATGAATCCATCTTTGCAGATTATATACACATATACATGCTGATTGTCTTTCCTGTGGCAGACGGGATCTTCCATAAAGACAATATGATATGTCACATAACTAGAAATGCCCTAAATTAGTTGGAAGAGCATGACTAAGACTTACAAGAACTACCCTTGTCCACTGAAGCGCCAGACCTGAACCCACTTAAGCATCGTTGGGACACCTCGGTCATCACATTCGCTACATGGATCCTTCACAACACACCGTCTAGGAGCTGTGGGATGCAGTCAGCATGGCTCAAGATATTTATGACAACCTACCAGGATCTTATTGAGTCACTCTTAGCCAATTTAGCTGCTGTCTGTGCTGCACATAGGAGTTACTCTGAATATTAGATAGTGGTATATATATATATTTATAATATATATATATATATATATATATATATATATATATATATATATATATATATATATACTACCTCATGGAACGTTACCTCTTACATGTTTTCATTAAATGCTTCTTCTAGACATAAAAACAGGAATTGATGACATTAGAGGACATCAGGAATCATGTACCATTGAAGAGAACATTTTGATATATTGTTAAAATATATAAACACAGATCACAAGCTACCCTGTGTTTCTTTTGGATCAGACTGAAAAAAACTATGGAAAAAGTCTTTACAAAAGAAGCTACAAACCCTGCATCTAATGACTGATATAAATTCACTTATAACGAACAGTACAAATAAAATATAGGGTTAATTTATTTTTAATCTATAATACGAAGAGCGAAACATCCTGGGACATTCATTTCATACAGAGAATTCCATTTGCAAATTGTCAGAGCTGATATATGGAGAAATAAACAGTGTGTCATTCCTTATTAGGGTTGATTGAATGTTTAAAACCTCTTCTGCAAAGATCCCATAAATTCTGTACCTGAATCAGTCGGTGACCTCTATTTTTGCACACTCGTTTAAATGTATTGTAATACCACTTTTTTACTATTAACATCTGATAATGATGCATGTTCTTTCTTCTTATCTGCTTTTATGTTTTGATTGTAGATTTTGTTATTCTGTTTTTTGGACATGGTTATGGTAACAGCCATACTGCATGATCTGCTGGAAACAGTATTTGGAGAGATGCTTTACAGCCTGCTAAACAATAATCTGGAGCTGACTCATTCACTTTCAGGGGACAATGTGGTGGGCATGCTCTGGGACTTGGGATGAAGTCACTGTGCAGAGAAGGGGGCTGTGACAATCATATAATGTGAATGGTGGATCCTATGTTATCTTTATATTGATATCACCTTTTATTTTAATTCTGCCTGTGATGTTGTGGTTACTACTGCAAGATTTTAGTTTTTTTTTTTTTTATATAATGACATTAAATTTTTTTAAAAAAATTGAAATAATTTTTTCATTTGCTTAAAGAGAACCTGTCACACAGTTTATGCCTCCCTTGCTGAGGACAGCAGGAGCTAGTGACAGACCTGCTGTTTCCAGCGCTGTGTCTTATTCTGTAAGGTGCAGTAGTGTTCGAGTATTTAGTGCTCAAATCTGCAGTTTTCAGCCAGAAAAGAATCAAAGAGTCAGTTTTTTTCAAACCCCGCCCATCTGAGGCTATACCGCCCATTTGATAGGGAGAAACATTTAATAACTGTCAGGGGCAGAGGCTAGCTTGAGGGCGGGGCTAAAACTGCTCTTGATAAGATTGAGCATTAAATACTGTAAACGACAGATCTTACAGAATAAGGACACAGTGCTGGAAACAGCAGGTCTGACACTAGCTTGTGCTGTCCTCAGCAAGGGGGGCATAATCTATGTGACAGGTTCTCTTTAAAATAAAAACCTGATTTAAACAATACTTTATTCTCTGATAACATATTTATTTTAACGGGGATGTCTGGTGAGTCCAAGAAACATTTTCATTTGGCTTATTTGGGTCTTTATTCATTACCCTGTGATTTTTTTAATGTTTTTCATCATTTTTCTGAAGTTAAAAGGGTTTTCTTTCCGTGCTCTTTCACTGAGTTGCATGCAGCTTTTCTTCATTATCTGTCTTATCAGGCTGTGGGTGAGTATATAGCTGTGATTATCATATTTAACTTCTCTATACCTAGTTGAGACATTGCAATGACATAAGTGCATGAAATTTATTCTTCAGTAAACAAAGCTACACATGCTCCAAGGAGTGAATACAATTTCGTATTTGTAAACAAAAGCTAATCTTGTTAGAGATAATGAGTATTCTCTGGAGTGTACTCAAACCATAGTGATTTCACTCCTTGCTCTCTGCCTAATCAGATAGGAAGATTATGAACATAACCAGAGAAACCTGTGTGCACTCACAGCAGATAAAATCTCTCTTATCTCATGATCAAGGTAAAATCAAAAGACAGATGTATTTGGAAAAAGTTTTCAATTATCTGTCCCTACTCTTTGTAGTTTCCTAGAGAAGGGCTGATGTGGACAACTTAGCCTCCAAACAGTAGATGACTCTAGGATTCTGGGTCACTGCTCTGGTTGAGACTAGGAAAGGGGAAGAGGCGCAAAAGCCCTGGACAAGGAGGAAGAAAGTTCTATTGCCAGAGAGAGAGGTGGGTGAAGACATGGAAGAAAGGCCCAGACCGCGGCTCATTAGAGGCTTCACACTCTAGTAAAATGTCTGTTCATCACAGAAGGAAATTTAGCTGGTGTGTGGTATGTGAGTAGCACTGGTAGAGTATGTGTAATGAAGAGGGAGACTCCCATCCCACTAGAGTACTGCCAAAGAAGTAATGTCCTGCTGCCCCCTTCCCCACCAGACAATTACAGTTCTACTAGTGGTTAGTTGAGCGAAAGATCTGAACTTTGAGTTTCCTGTTATTACTGTTCATGTTTACCAGTTGCTTAAAGTTATAAGTAGTTTCCACCATCTACAGATTCACCTTTCTTGTGTTAGCCCAGTTCCAAAAAGGTTTGGACACTGTGTAAAACGTAAAGAAAAGTGTGTAATGAGATAAAAATCTCTAATGTACATATTTTATTCACAAAAGAACATATAACACGTCAGATGTTGAAAGTTAGTATACGTCTACATAGGAATGTTATAATGCCGTCCAAAATCTGATGGCATTTTAACATCGCTTTTGCGATCCAATAGATATGCGCTAAAAACCATCAGTTTTCAGATTTTCAGATTTGCCATTGGCTCCGTACATTGAATGTATGGGAATCTGACGTCAATCCTGCAGTAGATCAGGCGGATTTTAACACTTTACCGCCAGAGCCAGTTTTGACCTTCCTGACACAGCCCCATTTTTTAAATCTGTCATGTGTCACTTTATGTGAGAATAACTTTTTGACACTTTAACCTATCCATGTGATTCAGAGATTTTTTTCTCGTGACATATTTGTGATGTAAGATAGTAAGAAATTTTGATCCAAAAAATGCTTGTTTATTTGTGAAAAATATCAAATTATCGTGAAAAATGTGAAAAATTTACCAATTTCAAACTTCAAAAATTTCTGCATGTAAGACAGATAGTTATTACACTCAAAATAGTTTATAACTAGAATCTACCATATGTCTGCTGTAGTTTGGCATAATTTTTTTAAATGTCTTTTTTTTTTTTACGACATTAGGGGGCTTATACATTTAGTAGTAATTTTCAAATTTTCAAGAAGATTTGCAATATACATTTTTAAGGGACCAGTCCAGTTCTAACATGACTTTGATTGACCTTTATGTTAGATACCCCCATAAATGACCTCATCTAAGAAACTACACCCCTTAAAGTATTCAAAACCGCATTTAGGAAGTTTATTAACCCATTAGGTGTTTCACAGGAATTAAAGCAAAGTGGAAGTGAAATTTTGAAATTTCACTTTTTTGCAGATTTTCAATTTTCATACATTATTGACAAGAATATGGTAAATGTGATCAGGGAAATGCAAATTAATATTGATTCCCTAGATTCTTCCGTTGTCAGAGCTCTCCCACATGTGCCCCGAGTGCAGTATTTGCCTCAACCACAAGCCCCAGAAGAGGACGAGCACCTACTGGACTCTGGGGCCTCATTTTCATTACGATTTTATTTAGGGGCCATTTCAGGTTTGCGGACACCCTAAGGTACCAAAAACTTAATAAATACCCATAAAAAGACCCCATATTGGAAACTACACCTCTTAAGGAATATATCCAGAGGTGCAGTGAGTATATCGACCCCACAGGCGTTTCACAATTTTTTTTAGCGTTCGGCTCTGAAAATAAAAAAATATATATTTTTCCAATAATCTGCAATTTTAGCTGAAAATGTTTAATTTTTACAAGGAATCTTGGAAAAAAAAAGCCCCAAAATTGTGTTACGCAATTTCTTTCAAGTTCGGCAATACCCTACATGTGGGTGTAAACTGCTGTTTGGGAGCATGGCAGGGGGTACAAGGGAGGGAGTGTTTTTTGGCTTTTGGAGCACAGATATTGGTGGGGCCATGTCGCATCTGCAAAGCCCCCAAAGTACTAGAACAGGTGAAATCTTCCAGAAGTTTCCCCATTTTGGATTCAACACCCGTCAGGGATCTCATCTAAGGGTGTATTTTGCATTTTGGGCGCACAAGTGTTCCGTAGTTCCTTTTTAGCATTGGGCCATGGAAATGGAGGGGGAAACGAAGTTCCGCCATTGTTTTTTGGGCTTCATTTTTACAGTATTCGCCATACGGGATAAATGACAGGATAACTTTACTATGGGGATTGGTACAATTACAATGATATAAATTTTATATAGTTTTTTATGTTTTATTTCTTTTACACAATAGAAGCGAGTTTTATAAAAAGTTGCGTTTTATGTTGTCCTTGTCACGGCGCGCGGCGCCGCAGCTCGCCGCGGCCCCCCCATGCGACGGGG
>JAODAL010035930.1:0-42351 GCA_025379985.1 Phyllomedusa bahiana
GCAACTAAAGTAGGGGTTTCCTGGTTTTGTAAAAATGGTAAAGTCATGCACAGTTTCCTGGCCATTTTCAGAATCTGCTGAAGATCGGTGGAAGACTTCAGGAACCTTTTCACAACCAGATTGAACACATGCGCCATGCAGGGCGCATAGACCATCCCTCCTCGGTGCAGAGCGGACACTATGTTCCTCCCATTGTCCGTCACCATGGTTCCGATTTGCAGTTGGCGCGGAGAAAGCCACGTATCGATTTCTTGCTGCATGACGCAGAGCAGTTCCTCCCCTGTGTGACTTCGTTCGCCGAGGCAAGCCAGGTGTAGAACTGCGTGACACCGCTGTGCCCTACACATGTGGTATGATGGAGCAGTACTTGTGGAGGCTGAGATGGTGGTGGTGGTGGAGGAGGAGGAGGAGGCGGACATTGGTGCAGGAGCAGCAGTTTGACAACGTGGAGGAGAAAGCGGCGTCTCCTGTCCAAGTTGTTGGTGTGCCTGGGCCGGAAGCACATTCACCCAGTGGGCCATAAAGGACAAGTACTGACCCTGACCGTAGTTACAGCTCCAGATGTCCGCGCTGCCGTGCACCTTGGAACAAACCGATAAGCTTAAGGACTGGCCCACCTTCTGTTCTACATATTTATGAAGTGCTGGTACTGCCTTTTTGGAAAATAAATTACGGCTTGGAACTCTCCATCTCGGCTCGGCACAAGCCATTAGTTCTCTGAATGGTGCAGAGTCCACCCTGGGGAAAGGGAGGGACTGCAGTACCAACAACTTGGACAGGAGCACGGTCAGCTGCTGCACCTTAGGATGGTTGGACGCATACTGTTGTCTCTTTGCAATCGCCTCGCTGAGCGACTGCTGGCGCCATGAGTAGCGGGGAGCAGGAGCATCTGGACGGGAAATGATGTCAAAGAGAAACAGCTCCCTTCTGCAGAGGTGGTGGAGCCTTGACTGGCTGCAATGGCATGCATGCCACTGGGCGCTGCTGCTGTTGCTGCGGCGGCAGGATGGACCACCACATCTGAGCCACGTTTCTCCCAGGCCACCAGATGGTGACGCTGCATGTGTTGATGCAGGGCCGTGGTGCCAACGTTAGCTCCCTGGCCACGCTTCACTTTCTGCTTACAGATTCTACATATACCCATATTCGGCTCCTCCGGTGTCTTAGCAAAGAACTGCCACACCGCCGAGTATCGGATTTTACCGCCAACGCTCCGCACTGAGTGACTACTGCCGCCGCTGCCTCGCTGAGCCCCTGTGCCGCTACTTTCTTGGACCTGCGAAGCGGGTTTTTTACCCCGTGGCCGCTTGGCTCCCGACCTCACACTGCTGCTATCCTGCTGATTCACGGCCACACGACCCACTTGCTGGCTGCGCCGCTGCCTGACGCGCAAGCTGATGCCCTCTTCTCCTGACGATGATTAAGCCCTTGCCTCACCCGGCTCCCAAGTGCGGTCGGCTACATCATCTTCTATTTGTGTTTCATCGTCACTGCTGTCTCATCACCGGTCTTGGTATGCAGAGGCTGACCCCTCACAACATGACCTCCCATGCCACTCTCCACATCTATACTTTGCCGCCTACTGCAAGAAGCAGGGGATATTGGCCCCATTCTTCGCTGCCAAGTAGCTGCTGACTGCCACCTCCAAATTGTTCATCCTCGCTATATAGTGGCGCTGAGCCCAGACCACATAGTAGATCTCTGGCTGAGGGAACCGGATGGGACAGAGGCGGGTTGAGGACAGGTGAGGGCCGCTGACCCGCTCCCGGGCCATGCCAACTAAGGGATGTGTCTAACGTTCCCACCGACTCTTGGCTCGGGGTTTTGTCAGATGTCATCTGGGAGGGAAATGGATGACCTAGTCATACCAATCATAGAACCATTGGATTGCTAGTCAGTACACGGCCGCTAGATGACAGGGCCAGTTGTGGCCTCCACCGAGTGAGCCCCTGCACGCGGACGTCCCCTTGCTGTGCTGCGTACCTGCTAAGGAATGTTTGCGACTAATGCACACGCGCAGGTGATGAGCCTGTCACCTCTCTGTCTGACATACTGTTTTTTCTAAAATGTACAGGACACTGTTTGATGTAAGGATCTGTTTATGATAGTTTACACACCTGTATTTGACCCAACCTAATGAACCCTCTAGTAAGCTTGGGTAACCTTGATATTAAATTGGTGCTCATACAAATGGGCAGTAAAAATTCGACGTGTTTGTGCCGTTTAATAACTCTGGTGTATTTTACTGTATATGTTTAAAAGCACTTATCAGGCTTAAATGAACCTTCGGATATAATTGATGCTAAAGATAATTTTCTGTTGTGGCGGTGAAAAACAAAGTTTCTTTTACTGAGTACAATCAGCGAAACACATCGCTATATAACCCTGGATGTTAATTGCGCCAAAAGAATTGAGCAGCCAGGAAACTACTAGCTTTGTAGCGTGTTACAATGCGTGTTTTCTGCGCTACGCAACAAGAGGAGAAAAAATTGTAATTAACCTTCGTTAGTGAATTTGCTACAGGTAAATTTTATTTTTTGGCGGTGACAAGAATGGTTTTCTTGGAGTCAATACAGCAGCATACACCGCTTTATTTACCCCTGGATGTAATTTGCGCAAAACAGAATTGAGCTGACCTGGATAATACTACTAGCTTTGTAGAGTGTTACTATTGCGTGTTGTCTTCGCTACTACAACATAAGCAGATTTATTTAATTGTAATTATCCTTAGCACTTGTGGTAT
This sequence comes from Phyllomedusa bahiana, assembly GCA_025379985.1. NCBI lineage: Eukaryota > Metazoa > Chordata > Amphibia > Anura > Hylidae > Phyllomedusa > Phyllomedusa bahiana. The sequence continues at coordinate 2,744 of JAODAL010035930.1, forward strand.
TATGATACAGGAAATATTTTATTTTTTGGCGGTGCATATGACGGTCGTTTTGGGGCTCCCTTGCTCATATATCAATACGTTAGATTGTACCACCTGGTGGGGTTATTGGCGCAAATGGAATTGAGCAGCCAAAAATGAAGTGGGAATTTGTTTTTTTTAAACATCGCTGGTTTCTTTTAATAATCTCATACCAAACAGGATAACTGGCTTATGATGCCCCTTGGATATTCAATGTGGCTGTGAGCAGAAGCATTATACTTGTATATGCACTGGACTTCTGATCCTCAATTACACCTAATAAAAATCAGAAATTATGAACATTAAGAGAAGCAGTCTCTGATACAAGCTGAGACCACCCCACATAAATCGCTGTATAAATTTCTGTTCTTCAGTAACAAATCAGCATCGGCTGACCTTTCCTGATTCAGTACAGTGAGTGTGGTATGAGCTCCGGGTCGCGCCCGGACTTTATTGTGCGGTGACGTCCAGATTTCCCGCCGGTCTCTGATTGGCTTATCCTCTGCACATGTCTGCAGGCTTTGCCAGTCTTACCATTCCCATGAGTGCTTTGCCCATGTAGTTCCTGTGTGCTCGCAGCCATTTTTTTCTATGAATAACGCACAATCGTTCGCCCCGAAGTACCCAAACTTCGACTTCGTTCAGAACGAAGTTTTCCTGAAATTCTTAACGAATTCCACTTCGTTAGAATCGATTTGCCCATCTCCTATATACATACGTCTCACACAAAAGTGAGTACACCCCTCACATTTTTGGAAATATTTTCGTTTCTTTTAATGTGACAACACTAAAGATATGACACTTGATACAAGTAAAAGTTGTCAATTGTTACTCGATTGTGTAACTAGTGTAAATTTGGCTTGTACCTTAAAATAACTGCAACACAGACAGCCATCATGTTAAATTGCTGGTTAACCAAAAAGTGAGTACGCACTTATCCAGCACCCTTAATTCTCTTGGCCTGGCAATCCTCTAGAGCTTCACAGTTGAAAGCCACTATGGACATCCTCTTTCACTCCTCTATGACAACATCACAGAAATGGTGGATGTAGGAGACCTTGTGCTCTTCCACCTTCTGTTTGAGGATGCCCCAGAGATGCTCAATACGGTATAGGTCTTTAGACATGCTTGGCCAATTCAACACCTTTACCCTCATTTTCTTTAGCAAGGCAGTGCTCGTCTTGGAGGTGTGTTTGGGGTCATTGTCATGTTGGAAGACTGCCCTGCAGCCCAGTTTCCTAAGAGAGGGGTTTATGCTCTGCTTCTGTTTGTCACAGAGCATGGTGGCATTCATTCATGGTTCTATCATATTGAACTTGTAGCTCCCTACAGCCGGCAGTTATCTTGCAGCCCCAAAACCATTGACTATATCGCCCTCCACCTGCCTTAGAATGTAGACAAGACCACTATTGTCTGTGGACTCCTCACCTGGCATGCTGCCACACCGCCGCACCAAACACCCACCACACCCACACCAACCCTAACCCAAAACGCACTTGACACCATCTCAACAAATAAGTTTATCTTGGTCTCATAAGAAGCACAGATATATGGGTTCCTCTGTATTCCATTGTCCTTGTCTGCTTGTCTTCAGCAAACTGTTGGCAGGCTTTCTTGTGCATCATTTTAGAAGAGGCTTCCCACTGGGACTACAGCCATACAGACCAATCTGATGCAGTCTGCGGCATATAGTCAGAGCACTGGCGGGCTGTCAGAACTCATATGTCTAAGATAATCTCTGGATATGACACTGAGCACAGGCACTCAACTTCTTTGGTTGACCATGGTGTCGGGTCTGTTTGAGGTGGAACCTGTTAAACCGGACTCGTGATGGTCTTGGCTCCACTTCGCTAAAGCTTCAGCTTTCTGGGGTCGTTAGTAATATTCTTATATCTTAGGCCTTCTTTATGTAGAACAAAAAATTTTTTTTTTGGGCCCCTCAGACAATGAACTTTCAGTGACCAGTATGAGAGAGTGTGAGAGTGATTTAACACGCTTGTAATTTAACACACTTGTACCTGAGACCTTGTAATGCTAACGAACCATAAAACAAAAATATTTTTTTTTTTTTTTTTTTTTTTCTTTTTTTTTTTTTTTTTTTCCCACTGGGACCGGGCGCTGATCTGCAGCAATAAATCCTCGTTCGGTGCATAGTCGGATATAAGTATATATTGATTTATTTAAAAAAACACATAATAGCATAACGGGTTTAGTGCTAAAATGCATTCCTCAGATGCTGTAATCGTTACATTACAATCTGTAACATTACAGCTAATCTGGGAAGTGCTTTTTGACACGTAACGCTTTATGCTGTTTGTTGTTTTTAATTATAAATTAAATATATTCTTGATCTACGTTGCAAACCACGCTCGAGGATGTATGTGATAGCGGGACGATGACCGCCCGGTAGCATTTATTTTTGTTTTATGGTTCACATTATCGTTTCCTCGTGGTCTTTACAATACCAGGGGTCTTGGACTACGTGGCTGTTGGCCTTTGGGGCTTATTTTTGCACAATATTAGGTTTTGTTTGGTTCGTTGTGTTATTCATTATAGTATAAGATGGGCGAATTTCTCAAAAATTCTGATTCGGTCACGTACCGAATTTTCCGATCAAAATTTGTTCTCGGTGCCGTAATTTACGTCGGCACGATTTCGCAATTAAAAAACAGCTATTTCACAGGCTGCACCAGAGCCTGCAGGGTGCTTTAGAACGTTGTGCCATGACTTAAAAATATGCAGAGGGAGCTTGGTTTGGTTTTCATATCAATGTTGTGTTTTGTTGACACGCAATGACTGACGCCGCTTAAGAATAGCTTCATCTATAAAATTCCATAGGGCACTTACAGGAGGGCAAAACCTGACCAAAAACATCAAGCGGGAATGTAGCTGATAACAGTCATGCCAGCGAAAGCTGGAAAAAAACAAGCTGAGAGCTCAGGTTGGAAAAATTAGGAAGCTGTTGTGGAGGTGACGGCGGCAGCCACAAGCAGCATGAGGTCAGGACTCGTGGCACAATGAATATCTGGAGGGTGGCAAAACAGGAGGAGGCCACAGAGAAATGGCTTACAATGATGAGAGTGGATGGTCAGGCGGGCAGCAGTATGAAGGTCAGGAGCAAGTGGACAATTGGACATTCTGGAGGTGGCCATAACAGTTGCGGCTCTCCACTGAGTGGCACATAAACACAGTGTAGGAGGTCACGGTAGCAGCTAGGCAGGGTCCAGACAGTGGCACAATCAAATTTCTGGAGGTGGCAAAAAAAACTGGAGTAGCGCTACTGAGTGGCACAATGAATGAGGGTGGGGGTCGGAGCAGCAGCATGAGGTCAGGGACAGTGGCACAATGATTACAGTGTAATAGGGTCACGGAAGGCAGCCACAGCGCAGCATGAGGTCTGAATGTGGCACAATGACATTCTGGAAGAGTGGCAAAAACAGGAGGAGGCACAGAGTGGCACTTGGATTGAGATCGGAGGTCACGGCGGCTGCAGCATGGGTCAGACAGTGGCACAAAATGACTTTCTGGAGGTGGCCGATTACAGTAGCATGGTCAGAGTAGGCACTCAATGACACTGTGTGGGAAGGTAACGGTAGCAGCAACATGAGGTCAGGCAGTGGCAACAAATCTCATTCTGGAGGTGGCCAAAACTGGTGTAGGCCACAGTAGTGGCACGCAATGGACAGAGGTGGTAGGGCACCGCAAGCAGCAAGATGAGGTCTGGCCAGTGGTTACAATGACCCAGTGTGAAGGTCACGGCAGCAGCCACAGCAGCTGCATGAGGTAGGACAGTGGCACAAGACATTCTGGAGGTGCGAACGAAAAAAAACAGGCTGTAGGCCTCAGCAGTGGCACTATGACAGAGAACGTGGAGGGCACGGCAGCTGCAGCATGAGGTCGTCAGTGGCACAATGACAGTGTGGAAGTCACGGCAGAAAGCAACTAGCAGTAGCATGAAGTCAGACAGGGGCACAATGACATCTGAGGTGGCCAAAAAACAGGAAGAGGCCACAGAGTGGCACAATTGACTGGAGTGGAGGTCACGGCTGACAGCAGCATGAGGTCAGGAAGTTGGCACTATGGACATTCTGGAGGTGGCAAGAACAAGTAGCTGGCCTCAGAGTGGCTCAATAAACACAGTGTGGAGGGCTCACGGTAGCAGGTGTCTTGAGGTCTGGCAGTGGCAACAATCAAATCTTCTCTGGAGGTGGCATAATAATCTGGGAGTAGGCCACAGAGTAGGCCAATGTCAGAGTTTGGCAGGGCACGGCAGCTGCCAGCATGAGGTCAAGACATGGCACAATGGATCACAGTCGTGGTGGTCACAGGCGCAGCCACAGCAGCCAACATGAGGTCAGACAGTGGCTCACAATGACATTCTGGAGAGTGGCAAAATAAAGGGTAGGCCACAGAGTGGCATCAATGACAGAGATTTGAGGTGACGGCGGCAGGCGCAAACAGCATGAGGTAATAGAGTAGGCCACAATGACAGAGTGTTGTGGTGGGTGGCTAATTCCCAGCTCCCTGGTATAAGGATGGTGGTAGGCAGAAGATGGGGAAACTGTCAGCAGCTGTGTGGCTTCAGGCGAGTGGCGGCATCAGAATGGACAGTGGATGAGGCAGGTAGTTTGAACCCAGACTGACACCTAAGGCATTGGTGTGTGGAAATCCATGACGATCCACACCTGATTCATCTTGAACAATAGGTCAGTCGTTCCAATAATTGTCCACGTGGACAGTCAGGTTTCTCTTGGGGTAATGATGCCCCCGCCGCCACTGAAGACCGCTCTGATGCACAACTTCTGGCTGGGCAGGACTGCTTCCCACTGAATAAACCCTCGGCAAGTGGCGGCCACCACATCAGTGTGGCTGCCCAGGTAGCCCAAGCGGATATAATCTTCTAACTGGGGTGGCAGAGTGCTGTCAAGTAGGCCACACCCCTGTGGGTTCTGGGGACTGACTCCTGTCCTGCTGCTGCTGCTGGCGGACTTACCCTCCTCACTTTGGCGGGGGAAGGAAGCTGCTCTTCAGTGACCTCCAGACTTAGGTTGCTGCTGAGAGCTGGTACTGCTCATACCCCCTTCCTTCCCCCAGCTAGACGCGGCAGTAGTACGTGAGCGCTGAGGAACCCCCCAGTCAGAACTGTCTTAGTAGGAGGGACGATGCCGCACATTAGGCAGCGGGCCATAACTGACTTCTGGAGGATGTCCCTGTAGTATATAAGTGTGTCCTCCCTTCAAAAGCGGGGAAAAAGGCTCACCCATTTTGGACCGGTCAGCGAGGGTCACAATAGGGTGGAGTGCCAGAAGTCATCCCTATGCCAGTTGCTGACTATTCCGGCTGGCACCTAGGCCAGGCTAATCAGCAATGCTGCGTGGCCTTCTGCATCTAACGTTGTATCTCCGAGGGGCTCCCCTGCCTACCTGACGCACACGGTGAACTTGCCTCCGGTGCTTGCGGCGTCATGCCTGCCCCGCTTCTTCCTGCTTCCTCCATTCTTCCGCCTCCAGCTGCTTCCTGCTCAGCCGCTCTGGTACCTGGGTTGAATTATCCACGCATTTCACCAGCACAATGCTTCGTGCGCCAAAGTCCTACGCCTTCCTCCTCCATTTCTGTCCCCAGCGGACAATGTGGCTGCGAGGTTGTAGTCGCCATACATCTACAGTCCCCGCCAGACAGATTTTTCTAGAATTTGTTTACCAGGATACGAAGCTGTGGAATGCGGTATTCATCCTGTAGTCATGGCGGGACTGACAAATAACGTGGCCTCTCGAATGGCCTCAACAAAACAGCAGGTTGTCACTCATGAGTGCCACTGGCTGACATCAAAGTTACACAGGGGAATACATCCGGTCCGCCTGGATCATCAATAAAAATCGTTAATGGCCTTTCTCGTTCAGTACAGGATCGGGTCCAACATTGAGCAGGCTGGAATTCCTACGGGTGGAAACATGCGCCATATCAGAGTGTGTTGGGGGAGGCATGGTCTGCCGCTGCTACTCGAGGAGGGTGTTCTGGACGTTGTACGATGGATAAAAGTGATGCACCAGTGTCAATTGGCCATTTTCTGATTTCTGAAGATCTGTGGAAGACTTCAGGAAACCTTTTCTACAAACCAGATTGATAACACGTGCGGCCATGCTGGGCGCATAGACCATCCACTCCTGGTGCAGCGCGAACACCACTGTTCCTACCCATTGTCGGCACCATGGTTCCGGATTTGCATGTTGGCGCGGAGAATAGCCTACCACATCGAATTTTCTTGCGGCATGAATGCGGAGAGTTCCTCCCTGTGTGACTTCGTTCGCCGAGGAGCCAGGTGTAGAACTGCGTGACACCGCTGTGCCTACACATGTGGTATGATGGAGCCTCAGTACTTGTGGTAAGTGAGCTGGTGGTGGTGGTGGAGGAGGGGAGGCAGGACAATGGCGCAGGAGCCACAGTTTGGACAATTGGAGGAGGAAAGCGGCGGTCTCCTGTCCAAGTTGTTGTGGGCCCTGGGCAGGAAGCAATCTCCACCCAGTGGGCCGTACAAGGACATGTACTGGCCCTGACCGTAGTTACAGCTCCAGCTTGCTCCGCGCTGCCCTGCACCATTGGAACAAACCGAGATAAGTCACCGACTCTGGCTGGGGTTGTCCCCAAGATGTCATATGGGAGGGAAATGGATGGACCTAGTCAACCAATCAAGGAACCCTTGGGTTGCTGATACAACACACGGCCGCTAGTGCAGCGGCAGTTCGGCGGCCTCACCGAGTGACCCCTGCTGCGACGTCCCCTTGCTGTGCTGCGACCTGGGCCTGTTCCAGAATGTTGTGCCACATGCCACTGAGGTGCAAGCCTGCCACCTCTCTGTCTGACTACTGTTTGTTCTAAAATGGTACAGGACACTTGTTTGAATGAAGTTTGTCATATGATAAATATACTCCCTGGGTTTGACTCCAAATCATTCTCAGTAACAAAGCTTGGGTAACCTTGGATAAAAAAATTGCGCATCCACTAAATGGCCAGGAAAAATTGACTTGTATGTGCAGTTTAGAAAACTCTGTGTATTTTAGAATCGTAATAAGGCTTTTATTAAACCTTCGGATATGAATTTTTGCTTACAGAATTTCTTCTGTGGCGGTGAAAAAGAATGTTTATTGTACTGAGTGCAAACTGCAGAAAATTTTTTAGTTACCCTTGGATGTAAAAATTGCGCCAAAAGAATATTGAGCCACCACAAAGTACTTGCTTTGTAGCGTGTGTCCACTGCCGTTGTTTTGTTCGCTACCACAACAAGAGAAAAATTGTACATTACAACTTTTGCTTGTGAAATTAGGCGACAGGGAAAAATGTTTATATTTTGGCGTTGAATATGTCGGTCCGCTCTTCTTGGGATCACCACAGCTGTGAAAAACAACGCTTAATTACACTCTGGATGTAAAATTGCACCTAAAGAATTGAGCCACCACAAAATACTAGCTTTGTAGTGTGTTTACAATGCGTGTTTTTTACGCTACCACCAAAACGAAGAGATAAAAATTGTAAATTAACGCTGATGCTTGTGAATTAGGTTACAGGAAAAACTGTATATATTTTTCGCGGTGAAAAGTACAGTTTCTTGAGTACACCACAGCTGAAAATCAACGCTTACTTAACCCCTGGATGTTAAATTGCGCCAAAGATTTGAGCCACCACATATCTATTAGCTTTGTTAGGCGTGTTACAATGGCCGTGTTTTTTTATGCTAACACAACAAAGGAGATAAAATTGTATATAAACCTTTGCTTGTGATATTGGCTACAGGAAAAATGTTATATATATTTGGCGGGTGAAAAAGTCGGTTTCTTGGAGTCACACACAACTGATAAACACCGCTTAAATTAACTCCTGGATGGTAAATTGCGCCAAAGTATTGATGCCACCACTAACATACTAGCTTTGTAGCGTTTTAACAATGCCGTGTTTTTACGATACCACAACAAGAGATAAAATTGTAATTAACCCTTTGCTTGTGTATTAGGCTACGAAAAAATGTATATATTTGGCGGTGAAATAAGGAGGATTATTGGAGTCACCACAGCTGAAAAACAAGCTCTAATTAACCCCATGGATGTAAATTGCACAAAGGAATTGAGCCACCACAAACTACTAGCTTTGTCGCGTGTTACAATGCGTGTTTTTTTACAGCTACAACAACAAGAGATAATAATTGTATATTAACCTTTGCTTGTGAATTAGCTATCAGAAAAAATGTATATATTTTTGAGCGGTGTTGAAAAAGACGGTTTCGTGGGAGTCACCACAGGCAGAAAAACAACGCTTATATTAACCCCTGGGATGTAAAATTGTGCAAAAGAATTGAGCAGCCACAAAACTACTAGCTTTGTAGCGTGTTACAATGGAGTATTTATTTAACGCTACACAACAAGAGGCATAAAATTCGTAATTAAACCTTCGCTACTGATTTTCGTACTGGATAAATTTTATTTTTTGGCGGTGAAAAAGACGGTTTCTTTGGAGTCACACAGCCAGAAAAACAACGCTTAATTAACCCTGGATGTAAATTGCGCCAAAAGATTTGAGCAGCCAAAAAGGAAGTCGGTATTTGTATTGTTAAACCTGTTTCTTTTAATGAATACAACAGGAACTGGCTTAGATCCCCCTTGGATATTCAATGTGCTTGTGAGCCAGATAGGATTTTAAATGTATATTGGCTGCGCTGTGGTCGCACTACTGGATTTTCAGAGCCAATAACCCAAAAAAATCTGAAATATGAACGTTAAAGAGAAGCGTCTCTGAGACAAGCTGAGACACCCCACTCAAAAATCGCTGTATAAAAATCAGTTCTTCAGTAAGAGCTACCAGCCGCAACAGCACCTTCCCTGATCAGTACAGTGTGTGGAGTGTGAGCTCCCTGAGTAGCACCCGGATTATATAGTTTGCGGGGAAGTCACAGAATCACACCTCAGGTCTATGATTGGCTTTTAAATCTCTGCACATGTCATGCAGGCTATGCCCTTTTCCTCCCTGAGTTCTTTGCCCCATGTAACGGCATGTGCTCGAAGCAATTTTATCAATGAAAAGCACACTTCGTTCACCCGAAGTACCCCAAAGTTCAACTTCGTTCAGAACCGAAGTTTTCCTGAAATTCTAAACGAATTCCACTTCATTAGAATAAATTCGCCCATCTCTAAATATAAGCACAACGGCATCAGGTGAGCACCTTATATGTTTTATTTTTATTGAATTTCCTGACGTACTTTCACATAGAGCGCCCTCTCCTTTTTTCATTTTCTATGTAATGCTAACGAGTCACATGACACCATGGAGGGAAAATGGCAAATTGGACTATTCGCTTTTGTTGCCAGTAATTTAGACACTGATGGCCGTGTGTTGAGTTATTTTGAGGGCATACAAAATTTACACTGCTTTACAAGCTGTACACTGACTGCTTTATATTGTACCAAAATGTCATATCTTCAGTGTTGTCCCACAAAAAGTTTTAATAAAATATTTTGCAAACATGTGAAGGGTGTACTCACTTTTGTGAGATACTGCACATGACAAATTTCCTATGAAGTGGCTCCATAGGGGATTTTCATTTCAAAATAAGTACAGGCATGAACATAAATGACATAAGTGATCTATGAGAATTGTTTTCAGGCTGCAATGTAAATATTATTTTTATATTATGTCTGCCTTTTTCTTTTTTTTAAATATTGATACATTGCGTGCGTTACTTAATACTGCTAATTCAAATTAGTGTAAAAAGATTCCTAATATCACCTGCATTGTTGTCAGGTTACATGTGTATTTTGACGGTTTTTATTTTCTATAAGTGCTTTCTGAGGAAGTATCTTAAAGTATATGTGAAAAGTATACAATCACCATATTGTGTATATAAGAGGAAGCATAATACAACATGAAATATTTTCTGCTTTTGGGCTGCTGAGGCAGCATCCTTGTACTCTTGATGAAAAAAAAAATGCTTTGCAAAGGTTGTGCCTCTTTGGATTTATCAGTATCAGCATGTGGCAGTATTTGGGCTTCCAGCTAGAAAATTCAAATGGAATTTTACAGTACTTGCTTTGGGGCTTTAGTGTAAAACTGCTCTCTTAGCAGCTTCAAAGTCTTCAGAAACTCGGTCACTGAATCTTTATCATTGTCACACCAATGTACAATCTTAAACATGTCTCGTTGACTTTTCACTTTCAATTTATTTCCTTGATTGCCTGACTCATTTTTGACAAAACAATAGCAACAAGGCTGAAGAAGATATTAAAATATTCACAGGACAAATGACAGTTTAATACAAATAATGGAGTAAGGTACAGTCCCTTGTATAAGAAGTGTGATTTTCTTTGGAGCAAAGAATCTCCTGATGCTGACTTCCTACTTCAGAAAAGAATATTCATGTTTTGAAAATTGAATTTAGCTGATGGCACAGTTCTCGTAGGCCCTGAATGGCTGGTACTGTTCTGGTGGGCACTAACTAGCTGGGACTGCTCTGGTGGCCACTGTTATGGTGTGCATTGGATAGCTGGCTCTGTTCTGGTGGGCACCATTAGCTAGCACTGTTTGGTGGACACTGTATGGCTGCACTATAGAGCTTTTATTCTATTTTAAACTTGTGTTATTTCTGGATTATAAACCTAATCCCCTTTCCTCCCATTCTGAGCTCTGGCAGTCCCTAAATTATAACCAAGTTCCTCTCAGCCATTTTTAGTATTAACAATTGAAGTGCCGTAAATATCTCAGATGGGGAATTCCCCAGTAAGATTTATGGTGCCCCCTGGGAGAGATATAGTGTGACAATGTGGCCCTTGGACCACACAATATGTGTCCCTGGCGTAAGGGAAGGATCTAGATAAGACAGAAAGTTTGAGAAAAAGTAGGCAACAGCAATTGATCTCTACATTATCTATCAAGTTAATCTTTGCTACATTTGTACCTATTGTATGCAGTAAGCACCCCCTTCAATATTGTCTAAAGACAGCCAAAATGTTATCATTTAAAAGGAATGTGTACATATTTTTCACTAATCAAGAACAGGCACATACTGACACATTTTATTTTATTCTTTTTATTGTAGATTTTTTGTTCATTCTATTTTCTGGATATGACTATGAGGACAGCCATCCTGCCTGGGCAGCGAACAGCCTCTTGAGATATGCCTTACAATGTTTTCACAAGGAGCGTTGCTGTGTATTTCTAGAAAAAAATGCATCAAATAATGCACCAAAAACGCTTGTGTGAAAACACCCTTACAGCAGCCACATTGACCACATGAGCTCATAGTACGGAGATAACTCTGACTTTTATGGGACAGTGCTCTAGGCATGTATGTGACCTGTGCAGATTGCAGTATATAGCGAGGAGGGTGTATTCTGTGTTATTTATGCATTAGTGTCACCTTTTTACTGTAATATGGCTTTCTGCTTAGAGAGGCCCTAAACTGCATTGATTGGGATAAGGCCTTCAAAAATAACAGAACAGATAATAAATGGGAGATCTTTAAAAACATCTTAAGCACCCACTGTGAGAGGTACATACCTTATGGTAATAAAATAATTAGAAACACGAAAAAACTAATGTGGATCAACAAAGATGTAAAGTAGCCAATAAATAAGAAAAAGAAAGTGTTTAAGCTACTTAGACAGGAGGGCAGTGAAAAGGCACTAAAAAGCTATAAGGAGAAATATAAATTATGTCAAATAATCACAAAGACAAACCACGGTTATCCTGAAATAGGGAAAGGAGAAAACCCTCGATGAAAAAACACCCGGCATCCATATTGAAAACTACCACAAACCACAAAGAAACAAGATACCCTCAGGTACAGGAATGATTAATAAAATATAACTTTTATTTTGGTATAAATAAAAGAGGGAAAAACCCTACAATACCCTAACAAACTATACCTAATTAACAATAAGCGAAAAAGGGCGACCAAGACAAGAAACCTACCCTACAAGTTCCCTACAGTATCCCTGGACAATACACATTCTATAGGGCCACAGGACTAACAGGACAAAGAAGTTGGGACAACGTACAAAGGAAAATACACCATATCATATAATAAATACAGTCCAAAAAATATAATTCAAAAACTATGTGTTCCTAATAAGTTCCAAGTTCCAATGCGTTTCCCCCACTATTATTGCAGGGTTCATCAGGGAACATAACAGGAGACTAGACAACAATCAATTGAAATGATAGAAAGATTGCTTACGTCCCTAAAAGAAAAGAGATAGATGATGATCCAGATGTGGTAGGTCCAGATAAAGATCAGTGGATCCTGTATTAGAGATGATGTGTCGGCCGCAAGATGAAAAGAACCGCCGAGCAATCATTCCTGTACCTGAAGGTATCTTGTTTCTTCGTGGTTTGTGGAAATAATCATAAAGACAACAAAGCTGGAGACAGAAAGACAGATTGCCAAAGAGAGTAAAACTAATTATTTTTTAACTATATAAATAGTTCAAACATTAAAATCTGTGGTACAAAGTAAAAACCTTTATTATATACTTACCAAACATTTTAAGTTTTTTTTCCACATAATCACTCACCAATTTCTGGCTTAAACTCTGATGTTCACAACTTGTTGCCAAGGGATACGACCTGTAGTTCAGTTGCAGGTTGCTAGTCAGACATGTTCAGTTCCAGCACCAGGAAGGTGAGCTATGTATTTATGTAGCAGCAATGATTGACAGTTTGAAAAGGAAAATGTGAAAACCTATCACTTCAGTTTTGTTTGCATTTATTGAACAGCTACCTTTTAATTAGACATTAACTAGTGTATCATAGGAGAATAGAGAGGCAATACAAATATGCTGCGTGAACATAGTGGAAGCAAGAGCAAAGTTGCCAGAAGTCAATATGCTTACACAGATTGATAAAGCACCTTGAAGGGCATTGCTTGCTTATTGGTGTCACTAGAGCTCAAATAACATTATATACTGTTCTCAAATTAATTTCCTGTTTTTTATATGGACTACAGAAGTCTTTCTCAGAAGAGGGAGGAAGGGATCACTTAGCCATATCGCAAAATGCTAGAGACTGTTTTTTTTTTTGTTTGTTTTTTTTTAAAAAAAACCTCTACAGACCTTAATGGAAAAATTCACTGACAAGTGCAGCCACCTCTCGATTTCAGACAATGAAGCATGTAGTTGCATTTTATCAGTAAATGGTGTTAACGGGAATCTCCTTCTACTAAGGTGGGCCTCCTATTTACCAAATATTTCTATCCAATATTAGGGTACACTATAAATGTTCCTGTTCAGTACCCCATTTTGCACTTGACTTTCCATGGCTGCAGCATGTCTCTTTAATATTAATGCCTAGAATTTAAGAAGTTCAGTATTATGAGAACAGAGGGTTGTGGATTTGCAGTAGTGGGTGAGAATATGCTTTCAGTACATGTCAGTTGCAAAAAGTGTTTTGACACCTTATCCCCGTGAAAATCTTCCTTTGAAACTAGTGCTTCTAGTAACTTGAACGTACTTACCTTGAAAACAACAAAGTGTTAATGTCAAGCACGAGATGGTGGTGCTGTTTTGCACACGACAGAACAGATGCATACACAAAGAAATCCTACAGCTGAACTCGAGGTTTTATTTTGCTTTTTTTAACTTGGCAAGAAAATGTCTTGCTGAGATTTAGTAGGAGTGCAAACTTTTTCCCAAGAGACTTGTTTTTATGAGCACTGTTATGGATATGTGCTCTGAAAAATCTGCCAGAGCTGTGTACAGCTCAGTAGGATAAAAGATAAAATAAAGAGAATGTGATATCTTATTGTGGATTTTATGTGTAAAGGGAACATTAATCTCTTGCAAAAGCTGCCAATGTAAAAGACTTCCCCAGAATACATGATTGGGAGGAAAGGGACAGCATTTATTCATTCATTGGTAGAGTCTTGAACCACAGTTCTTACAAGATAAATGCCACCAAAACGAATTGTATAACAGTCAGTGATAGTCTGTTATTGCCAATTAGTATTCAAGATATGTGCCTTAAGATGGTAAATCCCATATTTGCAAGCTTGTCAGATAGTGATATATACATTTTGTCATTGTGTATCTATTTGCATATTTTTATATGTATGGTGTGTAAACAAACATTTTCAAATAATGTCAATTTATAGGTTTGCCAATGAAAGCAAAACATTATATAATATAATCATGCCATAAAATGAATACAGAATATAGTACGGAATACAGTATGTGCTGAGTTAACTATACTTCTAGTGACTATAGCATTTGCACACCACCAGGCATTTTAAGGTGGTGTTTCTGTGTCGTGATGCATGTCTCCCATGAGAGACACATAGACTAGAAAGAGTGCTCTGAGTGACATAAAGAACATGTTACTTTGGGGAAACCGAGTGGAAAAAGGCAAATTGTGATCAAAGGACAGAAGAGGCCACAGCAGGATAAAATAAAATTGACAACCACTGGAATGAAGACAGTCCTTAATGATAAAATTAATTCCAAAACAGGATTAGTTTAAAAGCATTGATAATGGCATTACAAACTCTACTAATTTCCTAACATTTTGTAGAGAAATAAGTTTTAGATGTCTATATTATAATTTGCAGTCCAGACGGGATAGATGTAAAGCATACCTAAACTTTTAGGCTATATTCACTTAAATAACATAACGTATTAGTAGTGGAGTCACTTCTATAGTCTGGAGCAATCAGAAAGTAAAGAAAGGAAGCCAAAAGCAAGGACATTACTGTACGACCAGCTAACTAATAAATTCTTTAAAGTAGATTGTACTGTGTTAAAGCATGCCTTCAGCTAAAAATGAAAACTGTGTGTGTTAGAAAGGATTAAGCTACAAACAAATACACCAAATAGTGAATTTTTAATTAAAAGAGAGATATACTGGATTATTTTGTTGGATGCTCTGAGCCCAAAGGGGTTAAATGAGAAACTATAAATGAGAGTGTTTTTATGATATGTTTGTCTGTGTCACAGAAGTGTACTTTAGGAATGTACTCACTATACTGCGCATGCTTGAAAAAGAAGCTCAGTCTTCGAAACGTCGCACAGGTGCGCAGGCGGCTCACGGCCTCCAGCTAATCCTCATCTACCTTCTCAGGAGTGTCTAACAATGGACTATGCGATAAGTATTGCACCTTTTGTCGATGGATTTTAATGTTTGTATCCATGTTACCTATTATTAAAGAAGAAAGAAAGTATAAATAGTTTGGTCATTGCCTACAGTAAAAATGAAAACTTGCCTGTTCTCAGGAATCATTATATGCAGTATTGTAAGAGCACAGTCTTCTATAGTCCACACTGCTAATCATTAGTGATGAGTGATTGCGTCACCTATCGACATCGGATTGATAGTCGATATGGTCAATTATCATGCCAATATCCGATAATAGATAATCGCCGATGACCATTAAAGTCTATGGGAGTGACAACCCCTTCATTTTACACCCAAACAGGGCTGGGAAGCTGGAATTAACATCCACAACATTTAAAATGAATAGTGCTACACTTAGGCAAGCCCAATTAGGCAACAAGAGTCACGAAAAAAAGTCACGGGATATTCACTATCCCTGTCTTGTACCACAGCATGACCCTTAAACCTGCATGACCCCAAAAAAAAAGTTTTCCAGAAGGGAGTATTATTTGAACCATCATTTTACTTAATGGACCATTGACTATCCTGTCCTGGAACGCAGCAGACCCTAACCTTACCCACATTAAAAAGTGCCGAAAAGGGAGTCTTTCAAACAACCATTTTAGTTGAACTGGACATTGACTATACCTGTCCTGGGCCACAGCAAGACCCCAAACCTGCTGACCACCAGATTTAAAAAGTGCCGGAAAAAGGAGTCTTTCAAACACCATTTTAGCTGAACTGGACATTAACTATCCCTGTCCTGGACCGCAGCATGACCCCAAAACCTGCATGACCCACATGACGATGATGATGATGACATTTGTTACCGTGACTGGGAGGACGAGGAGGTAAGACTGGCTGGAGCAGGTTTTCATTAACCACTGAAGAACAGATTGGCGGGCGCTGTTCATTACTGAGATTCACAGGGCCCTGACCCAGCGTTGACAGGCCTGATGGTCCCGCAACCGACGATCCGCTGGCTTGCGTGTTGTCGCCAGCACTGGAAGGAGTACCTTCTCTCGTACCTCTACCTCCATGTCCTACACCCCTCTCTGCTCGCTTATCACCTGCATTTCGCTCCATGTTCAGAAAGATAAAAATTTAAGAAGGTATGGAAGAGTTTTTGACAGTCTCTTATTGAAAGATGGCAAATCCCAGCTATTCTTAAATCCCTCTATTTTCCTACAGCCAACTAGGAATAGAAACTGAATTGTGTTCTTCCTTCAGTCCCAAGGATTTACAACTGCCCAGTAGGACTAGGAATTGATAGTTTTCAACAAAATATCATACAAGTGCCTATCTGCGCCAACTGAAAATTTTACCGAGCGCTATAAAACTATCAGAAGTTACACGGAAAGAGAAATTGCGTTTTTTGAAACAATGACAAACGAGAACAGTTACTAGAAAATTTTTCTATCAAAATTGTCGTACAACATGGCTATTTTGAAAAAACTAGGCCACACCACGGCAATACAGCTATTACCAATGAAAAACACCAACATAACTAAAAAAATTTTTGTATCCAAATTTAAGTACAAGGTGCCAATACAGCTATTTAAAAGTTATACGATAAGAAAAAAGGGGGTTTGCACCCAAAAGAAATACAGCAGCATTACTACAAAATTTCTGTATTCAAATGTAATACAAGGTGGCTCTTGAACAAAACTGGGGCCGCACCAAAGTGAAAAACACCTATTAAAATTTATACGAATAATAAAAGTTGGGTTTTTGCACCAATGAAAATACAACAGCAGTTTTCTAGAAAATTTTGTATCCTAATGTAAGTTTCAAGGTGGGTCTTTGAACAAAACTGGGCTGCATAAATAAAAGGTACTATTTCACCTCAGTGCGAGGTTGCTGGCCAAAAACTGGGAAAAAAAAAGCCATTTCAAGCAGGTTCAAAGCAGAGTCTGGGTTGCAAAAATATACCACTCTCCTTTCAAAAGCCTGCCTACCTGTCTGTCTGTGTTCGCCTCCTCCTCCCCCCCCCCCACGGCTGTACAGTGCTAGATCCTTCTTTAAAAGCCTCTGTCTAACTAACTAAGAGCTAAATCTCAAAACTACCTTTTTTCTAATGTTCCCAGCTAAAAGTATGTTGTCTGTATGAATAAAAGAGAAATGTGCCTCTGAAGCTGAGCTTATTGAGAGAGATCTAGCACCCCGTCCTGCTCTAGTGAGAGACACTGAAACACTGATGATGAACAGGAAACTCTGTTCTAGGCAAAACGAGGTCATGTGATTTTTCCAGCCAATGACAACCATACACATCACAGTCATGACGTCGCACACCCAGCTCACCCTGCTCTATGCTCTAAGCTAATTTACTGGCCGCCAAAATGACAGGAAGCGCGGAAAATGGCGCGATAGTAATAGATTTCCGATCAACCTAAAAACCGGAAATTTCCGATTAACCTAAAAGCCGTGCCGATTTCAACCTTGTCGATTATAATTGCTCATCCCTACTAATCATAATAATTAATAATAATAATCTTTATTTACATAGCAGTGACATATTCTGCATCACTTTATAATTCAGATACTAAATCTAGATGTGATGCAAAATATTAAAAAGTGATTGATCTATACAATGATCAAGTTATCTGATGCCAACATGCACTGTGACATACTGATGCAGAGCATCATCCTCTCCATTTGGAAACTGAGTGCCAAGACAATATTCCAACATGATAATGACCCCAAACACACCTCCAAGATGTCCACTGCCTTGCTAAAGAAAATGTGGGTAAAGGTGCTGGACTGGGTAAAAATGTCTCCAGACCTAAAACCTATTGAGCATTTGTGGGGCATCCTCCAGCGGAAGGTGGAGGAGCGCAAAGTCTCTAACGTCCACCAGCTCCGTGAAATTATCAAAGAGGAGCGGAAGAGGATTCCCGTGGCTGCAACCTGTGAAGCTCTAATGAGTTCCATACCCAAATGAGTTTATGCAGTGCTGGAAAATATTGGTGGCCACAAAAACTATTTATACTTTGGACACAATTTTTCCATTTTTTATTTAGGGGTGTACTCACTTTTGTTGACAGTGGTTTAGATGTTGAAGGCTGTTTGTTGAGTTATTTTGAAGGCACATCAAATTTACATTGTTATACAAGCTGTACACTGACTGCTTTACATTGTATCAAAGTATCAAATCTTCAGTGTTGTCCTATGAAAATATAAATTACAATATTTACAAAGCTATCACTCATAACCATTTGCATCAGCATGGTCTGCTCTGTGTGTTAGACAACCTGACCACACCAGCAGTCACAGGCATCATCGTCTTACATAGGCCAGTGACTATCTACGCTGGACAATGGACCAGCGGTCCTCAGTGCTGTTCAGTGATGAAAGTCAATTAACTCTGATGAGAAATGATGGCTGCCAACGATGCTGGAGATGTCAAGGAGAGCGCTATGCATCAGCCAGGTCAGGAACCACTCAGGTTCCCACGCTGGTCACATAGCACGCAGACCACACTGATGTAAATGGTTAAAAATGGTCTGACACAACACTTGTAAACCTCTCTCCTCTCTTAAACATGTTTGGAGTTGTATGGCATTCATCATTCAGTTCCGCAGGGCATTGTTTTCAATGAAGCGGTCATCAGTGTGTGTGATGTAGCCAAAGCACGTCCACTTCTTGCCTTTCTGTGACTCTACTAGTCTCTCTGTATCTCTGTTGCAACCTGCTGATGATATTCTGTGACACTCTAAGCTCAGTGGCCACTTCTGTCTGAGAGCATCCTGCTTGAAGCCTCGCAATGGCCAGGTACTGTTGTTCAGTTGTAAAGTGTTGTCTTACTCTCGTGATGTCAAAATGTGAACAGCATGATGAGGAGGATTGTTTAAATATCAATTCAAATTAATCCCCTAAATTTACTGGGGCGATTCAGGGATCAAACACCTGTTGTGAACTTTGCATTAAGCTCCTTGTTAAAAAATCATCATGATGGTACCAATCTAGGTACAGCTAGTGAAAAAAAAAACAAAGCCACAGTGTACATAAAAACATTGTGGTTACATAGTGGGGATAATAATGATAATAATAATTGCTATAAACGTGAATGTGAGAATGTGATATGGATAAATAAAACTTTACTAATAAATGGTGTTGCGTGAAAAAGTAAAAAATGGACAATGTGATTAAACGTGAAAGGTGAAAGGACACAAGTGACAATGGAAGAAAAAAGAAAAAAAATATAAAATATAATAATTTACATATATTACAAATGCATATGCTAAGAATTATATTTATGAATAAAATGAATGCCTACTGAAGCTATAGTGCTAATGAGAATAAAGTGATATAATTTTGAAGCTGTGCAAAGTATTACAAAGTTCAGAGAATGAATAAATTAAAATAATTTAATCAGATTATTACAATATATAAATATTCAAAAAAGATAAAAAAAGAGGGTCTTGGATATACAATATGAGTCCATTATATATTAGGCATATTCGAAAACCGAAGAAGGTTTATTCCCAGATGAAGGGTGGTCAGCATTCTAAAAAGTGGTCGGGTGAAACACGTATTCAATCAATATCTAACAACTTCATTGGTCCAAAATAATCTTAGATATAAAATGAAAGACACATTAAATAACAGGCATATTCAAAAATCAAAGGAGAGCTGTTCCCAAATGAAAGATGGTCAACATCCTAGAAGGTGGTTGGAAGGAACAGATGTTCAATCGGGGAACTAGAGACTTAATCCTGTTGGTCCAAAATGGAAAACGCTCGTAGTCCTGAAGACGGGCAATCAGTATTAAATACTTTAGGTTGTAGAGTTGTATCCTTAAGACCAAAAGAGTGGAGCATACTCAGTGGAGTTGGCGGTCTGCAGTTTCATACACTGTAGAAACATTCAGCAGAGTTAGAGTATTTAAGCTGCGCCAGACCTTACACTTTTGTATGAACCAACTCTACAGGGGCATGTCATGCCAGATTCATATGACGCTCCACATTTATGAATGTGTCACGTCAAAATGTGGTGCAAAAGTGTCCAACTAATCCAGCCTATTTCATAATGGCAAGACAGACAATTTTTGCCACATTCAGACTCATTGTGCCACTTTTTGGCTCATAAATGTCTCTCACAATAGCTGTGAGACGGTTTCATACATACCGAGATGAATGCTACACTAACTTACTGGGAAGCATGGCTGTCGAGACCGCACCACTTAAAATAATTTCCTATCACAGATTTATAAATAAATAGTGATGGAAAAGTATATTTAGCCCCTTAAGGACCTTGCGCTTTTTTGGTTGACATGTTCGTTTTTATCTCCTCGCCTTCCAAGAGCCATAACTTTTTTGTTTTTCCATCTACATAGACATATGAAGGCGTTTATTTTGCAGGACATAATGTACTTTCTAATTATGACATTTACCGTACCATAGAATATACTGGGAAACCGCAAAAAATTTGAATTGGGGCAAAATGTGAAGACAAAACATACTTGCACCATGCTTGCGGGGTTTTTTTTTTTTACGCCATTCACCATCCGGTATAAATGATGTGTTATCTGTATTCTAAATATTGATACGAATCCGGTAATATCAAACGTACAGTTTTTATTATGTTTTGTTACCATAAAAAACTATTATGTTTTTTTAGTTTTGCTGCTCCGCTATTCTCTGCAACCACTAACTTTTTTAAACAAACACCTATGGACTTGAGTGAGAGTGATGTTTAGCAAGATGGAGTGTACTTTTTATTGGTACCCATTTGGAATACATGTGACTTTTTGATCAATTTTATTTGAATTTTTAATGAACGTGAAATGACCAAAAACTGCAATTTTGATGCTTGGAATTTTTTCTTCTACGGTGATCAGCGTATGGGATAAATTATATTACATTTGAATAGATTCGGACGCAGCAATACCAATTATGTGCAACTTTTTTATTATTTTATTTTTTTTATTTGTAAAATGGCAAAAGGGGGGTGATTTGAACTCCTTGAGAAAGGGGGAGGGACTCTCCCGAAACATCAGTGTACGCTTGCCGCCCGCCCCCCCTTTCTGCTCAGGTGGAAAACCAGGCTTGCCACTTAAAAGTGGCTGCACAGGAAGTCTTTCGTGGGTACAGATCGTTTGGTTCCAGCGACCCAAGCATGTGCAATTTTAAACGCAAGTAACCTTGATGTATCTATTTTAACTGCGTTTTGAATAAAATAAATCCTATTTGATAAAAGTAAATCCCAGCTAGTTTTGTATATATTTTCCCCCAAAATCTTCTGGTCACCCAATGCCTCTAGCAAACTTTAGAAGCCCCGGGCATGTACTGGCTTAAGCGGGGGGCATCTCTGGATTTGCAGGATCTGAGTCCCTGTCGGTGTATTTGTTTTAAATGATGGTAGCCTTTTTATGTTGGGTCCCAGTTTCTCTGCGGGGTCATTCACTAGGCCCAAATCCGTATGCCCCTTTGGATTTTTTCCTAACCGTTTTTGTGATAAATTTAACCCCACAGGGTGGTTTCTTGCGCGGATTCCCAGATCGGGGGAGTTTAGAAAGGGTCTTGTAGGTTTTTTCCATTTTCTTATTGCTCCCACATTTTTGGATTTCTTTTCCACACCAAGCTTCTTGCCTAAGGCATATTCAGTTTTTCCCACCCTGGTGCGGGGCAAAAATTTTTGTTTCTGGGGGCCCTTCAACAGTTTTTTGGTCTTCACCATGGGGATTTTGAGTGTGACTGTTTGAGATTGGGGGACAGGTGTCTTTTATCCCTGTTAACAAGCCCAAAAACCGGGTTGCCATTATTCCCGGAAAAAGAGTGGAGGACAGAGGAGCTTCTTTTGGAAAGTTGTTACATGTCTGTAGAAAACAAAAATTCTTGCATTTTTGTGGGTGACCATATATTTAAATTTGTCACCAAAATTTTTCAAATAAATTTTTCCCAAAATTTCAGAAAAAGGGATTTTTGAATTTTTTTTCCCTCATTTTGTCTCTCATATTTGAGGTTTTCCCTATGCTGTAAAATTACGGGGAGGCCCATCTTTTTAAAAGGGGGAAGAACTTGCACAATTGGGGGCTGACAAAAAAAAATTTTTTTTCCAATATATATTACATTTTTTAAATTTTCTTTTTTTTTTTTTTTTTAAATTTTAAAATTTTGGTCCTCCTAGGGGGGCTTGACCACAAAGGGGTTCCCAACCCCTTAAATATACCCCCTAATGCTTGTACAGCCCAATGTTTTTAAGGTGTACAAAAAAGGGCCGGTTTTACTACTTCCTGTCTGGGAAGAAAGAAAAGTAAAACAAAAAACCCTTGGGGCGGGGGAAAGTTTTTTTCAGGTTTCCCCGCTCCCTATCTTTAAGTGAGGGGGGAAAACCAGAGATCTTGTCGCTGATGCCCCCATTCGGAGGTGGGGTTTTGGGTTGCGGGCCCCCTTTTCCCTATTCATTTAGACCTTTTGGGCCCGGGCAATCCCCAAGGGCGTCAAATTGGGTTTGAACAGCATGGGATGGCACCAGCACTATCCCGTGCTGTAACTGGCGGGTGTTAGCTGCAATTAACAGCCATCTTCTGCTGGCTTTGTGCAAAGGGCCTTACTGGCACTGGGACATAAGTTTATGTCCAGCATCGGTAAGGGGTTAAAGGTTTTAGTAAATCATCTGGAAAGAATATTACTTTAACTGATAAATTATGACCAAGTGGGGTTTGTAAAGTTTGTACCTGTCTTTATCAGTTATCTATGATAAATTTACTTTATATTTTAAAAGGGTCCTCTCACAAACATAACATTACTCAACTGTGATAAGCTAATCCAATTTAACAGCTATATCCTTGTATAGTTTACTGTCAACTAGAGTTAATATAGCAGGCTTAAAGGGGTGTTAATACAAACCAAAATCTAGTGTCACAGTTGTCTCCCAGCTTGCTGTGAGCTAACTCTGCATGAGAATGAGAAGGATGGTGCTTGTGGCCGTCTTTCTCATTCACTTCAGAGAGAACTCCCGAATATAGCTACACATTCAGCTATATTTGGAACTCCCATAAAAGTGAATGAGGACAGGCAAACGATGCCTTCCTCTTTCTCAAGCACAGTCAGCTCACAGCTTGCTAAGAGCCGACCTGTGAAGTATACTTTTCTTCATGGGAACACCCCTTTAATATTGCAGGCATTTCAGATCACAAATGAAACCCAACAGAACTGCTTTCTTTCACTTATGGCATTTATATTAGTTAAAAAATGGTGCCATCTCTAGTTTGACTGAAGGTTTACGGTGGATTTTTTTGAACATGTAATAGGATATTATGTGAATGATAATTCTGAGTCGTAAACCTCCAGATTATGTTTCCTGTGGGTGTAGAGAGCCATTAGAGAGCTTGGAGAAATGTCTCATCATAAGATAAGTCTTATCAATTCACAGATTGATTTATTTAAGTAAAATGTTCTATTGTTCTTTTTTTTCCTTCTAGCAAATATTGTATAAATTAAAGGAATATTGACATAGTTGTTGTAATACTTTATAAATTTAAAATGGAGAACTATGTAAAAAAAAATCAAAAAAGTCTTAAAAACTACAGTAGATACAGATAGATTGTCATTAGAGCTTAATAAAGGTCACTAATCCTGCCATCTTAATATTATTAAGTATTGCTAGAGACAGTACCAAAAGGTTACACAAGAACAAATACAAATGGTTTTGCCACATTGGTAACACCTACTCTGCAAAATTATCATGATATTTAACCCACAGTACAAATGACTCAAAAAACACGCCAGAATTTTTGTTTTTTTGGTTCAACTTGTCACTAAAAAATAGATGAAATAAAATAGAATAGAAGAAAGTTGACATGTTAGTTATAACACATGGTGAATACTGTAAAACCAAAAGAACTATGGATACTGTAAGTGAGTTTGAGAAATAGGACCGAGGCTTCCTGCTATCATCTGATCATGTTTTTCTTCCCCTCTTCACAGGTACGTTGTGTGAACTACATCCCTCAGCAACCCCTCTGCAATATCTGTTTGATTATATTGTATATTTGAATGGTACGTTGTGTGAGTTGAACTTTACAATCACTCCAGCAACCCCTCTGCAATATCTGTTTGATTATATTGTATATTTGAATGGTACGTTGTGTGAACTACATCCCTCAGCATCCCCTCTGCAATATCTGTTTGATTATATTGTATATTTGAATGGTACGTTGTGTGAACTACATCCCTCAGCATCCCCTCTGCAATATCTGTTTGATTATATTGTATATTTGAATGGTACGTTGTGTGAAGAGAAAGCATCCCAGCCCTGTAATCCTTAATTTACCTTGTGTTTATTTGTCCAGCCATTTGATCCCAAACCTTACATTGAAGTCTGTTCTTTGTGAAGGGCCATTTGTAATTCCACCCATTTACGACACCTGAGTTCCCAGATTATAGTAATTGAGCAGCAGAAACCACCCTATAACTTTGAGAGCTGAGGTCAATCTGACCATCGGGTCAATCGTGCATCCATATTAGTGCATGATTTGAAAGTGATAGATGGTAAGTGAGTTTGAGAAATAGGACCGAAATGGGACAGAAGTGGGCATAAGGGGGCCATGAGGATCACTTTTTTGTGAGTACCTGATCTATACACCCCACACCTCATTCACTATGCTCACTATTGCTGTCTACCTTGTAGCCATCTCCCTCCTACTTTACCATCCAGTCTCAGCCCCTGACAATTCTATCCACATCAGTGCCTCTCTCCTCCCCTCACCCATGTATACATCCCACACACTGTTCTCCCTTTTCAACCACCACAAATCACCGGCTTGCATAGTGCCACACAAGCGGCGCTCAAACACATCACTTAACCATCTGCTGTATCTGTTCTTTCTCCTGCTTCTCGCTGCAGGAGACATCTCCCCGAACCCCGGCCCACCCTCCTTTACTGCTCATGCCACCGCCTCCTCTGCCTTCCATAGAAACCTGCTTGCTATCCACTGTACGTTTTTTTCTGCCCCTATTAAATGTGCTCTATGGAACGCCCGATCCGTCTGCAACAAACTCACTGCTGTTCATGACCTGTTTCTTTCTCACTCCCTCAACCTCCTAGCTCTCACAGAAACATGGCTCCAGCAATCTGACCTCGCTTCCCTTGCCGCTCTCCCCTATAGTGGGCTACACTTCACCCACACCCCCAGACCTGAGAACAGGCCGGGTGGAGGAGTTGGCATAGTTATTTCTCCACACTGAACTTACCAAGTCCTTCCTCCTGTACCCTCCCTCACTTTCCCTTCCTTTGAGGTCCCCACCCTCAGACTCTTTTGGCCATTTTGTCTCAGAGTTGCAGTTGTGTACAGACCCCCCGGCTCACCCCGCCAGTTTATGGATCCTTTTGCCGCCTGGCTCCCTTATTTCCTCACTACTTAAATACCCACTCTCATCATGGGTGATTTCAACATCCCCATTGATGACCCCATGTCTCCTTCGGCCTCTCAGTTCCTTTCACTGACCTCTTCTCTTGGCCTCTCGCAGTTTACAGACTCTCCCACCCACAAGGATGGGAACTCACTTGATCTGGTCTTCTGTCATCTCTCATCAATTTCTAACCTCACTAATTCTCCTTATGCTCTCTCCGATCATAACCTCATCTCTTTTACTATCAATATTTCGCAGCCCTCTCTGGACACACCTGCCCGTCATACAGTCAGAAATATATGCTCCATTAACACTTAGGAACTCACAGACACGATTCAGTCCTCACTGCCCCCAATCTCCTCCCTCTCCTGCCCTGACCTGGCTGTTAAATGTTACAATGAAACGCTCTCATCCACACTAGACATGTTGGCACCACTCACACACCACACCACCGGAGTCAGAAACCCACAGCCATGGCACACTCCTCAGACTCGCCATCTGCAGCGCTGTTCAGGGTGTGCGGAGCGTCTGTGATGAAAGTCAAAGCTACCTGCAGAATTTCTACACTATAAATTCATGCTCAGGACTTACCACACTGCCCTTCACTGTGCCAAACACAAATATTTCACCTCCCTCATCGCCACATTACACAACAACCCAAAACGCCTGTTCGACACCTTCCACTCCCACCTCAGGACCAAAGCTCAGGCCCCGGTCACTGACCTCTGTGCTGAAGATCTGGACACTCACTTCAAAGACAAAATTGACAGTATCCGGCATAACCCATCCTGTCCCTCCCCGCATATCCTCTAGTATGCTCTCAGCTCTTGACCCAACAACAGAAGAAGTGTCCAGACTTCTCCTGTCTGCTCGCCCCACCAACTGCTCTTGTGACCCCATTCCCTGCCACCTTGTCCAGTCTATTTCTGCAGCTATCCTCTCTCACCTTACTGTAATCTTCAACCTCTCTCTCTCCACTGGGATCTTCCCATCCTCCTTTAAACAGGCTACTATCACCCCTTTACCGACCGTTATCTAATCTGCCTTCTATCTCTAAACTCCTGGAACGCTTGGTCTACTCCCGTTTAATCCGTTATCTCTCCGCTAACTCTCTTCTCGATCCACTACAATCAGGTTTCCGCATCCTTCTCTCCACAGAAACTGCTCTAGTTAAAGTCTCTAACGATCTCCACACTGCTAAATCTCAGGGTAAATACTTGTTGTTGATTCTGCTGGATCTCTCTGCAGCATTTGACACTGTTGATCACCATCTTCTTCTCAGCATGCTCCGTGCAATTGGCAATCAGGACACCGCTCTCTCTTGGTTCTCTTCCTACCTCTCTGACCGCTCCTTCAGTGTCTCATTTGCAGGTTCTACTTCTTCTCCTCTCCCTCTTGCTGTTGGGGTCCCTCAGGGGTCATTCCTCTTCTCAATCTTACCAGCCCCCATTGGCCAAACCATCAGTAGATTTGGCTTCCAGTACCATCTCTATGCTGATGACACCCAATTATACACCTCTTCCCGAGACCTCTCTCCTGCCCTGTTACAAAACACCAGTGACTGTTTGTCCGCTGTCTCTGACATCATGTCCTCTCTCTATCTCGAACTAAACCTCACTAAAACTGAACTTCTTGTTTTTCCCCCATCTACTAACCAACCCGCATCTGCTATTTCTCTCTCAGTAGGTGGCACCACCATAACTCCTAGGCAGCAGGCCCGCTGTCTTGGGGTTATACTAGACTCTGATCTGTCCTTCACCCCATATATCCAATCTCTTGCCCGTTCTTGTCACCTGCACCTCAAGAACATCTCCAGAATCCGTCCTTTTCTCACTATCGAAACAACTCAAACCCTCATTGTTGCTCTTATTCATTCTAGTCTTGATTACTGTAACTCCCTGCTTATCGGTCTCCCTCTCTGTAAACTCTCCCCTCTCCAATCTGTCCTGAATGCAGCAGCCAGGCTTGTCTTTCTCTCCAGCCGCTATACTAATGCTTCTACCCTGTGTCAGTCACTGCACTGGTTGCCCATTCAGTACAGGATACAATATAAACTCTCACCCATAAAGCTCTACACAATGCTGCACCCCCCTACATCTCCTTCCTCATCTCTGTCTACCACCCTGCCCGCTCTCTCCGCTCAGCTGCGGAAATCAAACTACAGACCACAATCACCCGAACCTCCCATGCCCGTCTTCAAGATTTTGCACTTGCTGCACCCGTTCTCTGGAACATGCTATCACGTACCATAAGGCACAATCCTAGCCTTCGCAGTTTTAAGAGTGTCCTGAAAATATATCCTCTTAGGCAGGCCTACCAAAACCACTAATTGCTAACCCACACCTTCTATCACACACATTTCTGTCACTCCCTA
Organism: Phyllomedusa bahiana; assembly: GCA_025379985.1. Classification (NCBI taxonomy): domain Eukaryota; kingdom Metazoa; phylum Chordata; class Amphibia; order Anura; family Hylidae; genus Phyllomedusa; species Phyllomedusa bahiana. Next base: position 30,614 of record JAODAL010035930.1, read on the forward strand.
CACTAGGGCACTCACAGGCACTTATCTGTATATAGATGTACTGTCAGGGTGGCAGGTTCACCCAATTTTTATGTAAACCACTCCATATTTATGAAACAAGGCTGGACCATTGTAAATTCAGCACTTCTCCCCTGTTGTCTCCCCCAGACACCCTCATAGATTGTAAGCTCTCGCGAGCAGGGCCCTCACACCTTGTGTCCCATCTGTAAGTAGCTTTCACTGTGTAATATATGTCTTTTGTCTATAATTATACCCTCTACATTGAAAAGTGCTGCGGAATTTGTTGGCGCTATATAAATAAAGATTATTATTATTATTATACTGTAAAACTGAAAACCAAGTAAACCACCGAAAAAGCCCATGTTACAGGAAAAATAAAAAGGATACGGTAGAGCTGTTTTTAAGGGTGGGTATTACCCAGGGTGCCGCTCACTTTAAGAGGTGGGAGGCACTGAACTGATGACTGCCCATTGACTTTGTAAATCTGGACAGTAAGTACCTAACCCTGCACGTCTGTTTTAAAACAACGCTACAGCGTTCGCATTTGCACAGTTAGCATGGAGGAGAGTAGTCAAGTTCTCCAGGGATAAGGCAGGGCCAGTTTATTACTGCCACTGCCTTTATTCTTCATTGTTTATACAGCCTTCCCCGGCTTCCTCCTTCTCAACCACTACGGTCAAGCTGCGGGTCTTATCTGACCCAGGTAAGTTCTGCATGGACTCCAGGGGGTATATTTTCTCTTTTTTTCGTACTTTCCCTAGTAATGTTTGAGCAAATGTAACTGACTATCTATATCACAGATTCTGTTTCTGTCCTTTGACTTATGGATCTGTTGTCCTGATGGACATTTGCCATTTATCTCTTTTGCAACTATTGGCTGTAAACAAACCTCATTGTATGGATGTTTCTTTCCTTACATGTAGGCCAATTTTATTTCTTTCCCATAATAAAACTTTGAGTATAAAAAAAAGCTTATGACCAGCCAAAGGTCAGAATAAAACTATAAAAAAACAAAAAAATTGCTGATTTCTGACATCAAAAATAGGCCACATTGTTAAAGAGTTCATTTACTTATAGATCTCCAGACTGATTGAAAACAGTGCATTTCTCTCCAAAAACAAGAGAGAAAAAAAGAAGTAGTTGACCTAATAAAACCTCCTCTTTGTCTTCCAGTGACCTCCAAAGCCCTACAAAGCACAACTTTCCTTCTTTTCACTTTTGTCCTGTGTATATTCAAAATATAGTATCTAGTAATAGCAGAAATCATTATTGTTCTTCAGACTTTTAGGAGAGTACTGGTTGTTAAGAAAAGGATGAAATTCAATAATTGATTCATAGAAGAAACTTACCTTAATATTATTCAGATCAACAAGACTATCAGATTCCCTCAGCTTTTCATTGATTTTGTTTTTTGTTATATTTGTACTGTAGATACTGAAAAAAATAAAGAGCTAAAGCTATATTAAATGTTTTGTTCAAGAAAACCAAACAGATGATGGTGAAATGGGAAAAAAAAACAATCTTCAGCCATGTTTTCATCGGGTTTTCATTATGTCTTAGTACTAATAAAAATCCCAAATATTTTCTATCTTTTACAATTCCTCTGCAGCGCCATTTTTTGAGACCAATAACTTTTTTTTTTCCACCTATGGCCCTGAGTGAGGGTGCATTTCTCCAGGGCTGAAGTGTATTTGTAACGGAGCGGCGCTGACAAACGTATGCCGAAGCGCCGACCGCAGATATCCAGGTGTGGATCCTCAGGGCCCACCGCAGACACAGATGGCAGATGCCGGCGTGTGGGTAGGCCGAAGTGCAGGTCTGGGTATGGAGGCTGATAAACGGATGCTGCAGTAAACATAAGACAGAGTCCCAGACAGGTGCCAGAATATATTTAGCAGCAGGTACAGGTTTACAGCAGCAGATGTACAACAGGTAAGGGGTCAAGCTCTAGTGCAGAAGACAACAACGAACTGAAAAGAGTACAGGTAGGAGGTTCCTTAATTTCCCAGGGGGTCAGAGGTTACAGGGCGGGGAAAACACTGTCTCAATAAATGTGGTGCAGGGGACGCCGCGCTGTGCCCTAGAGGGAGCAGGTGTGCACACAGGACGCCAGGGGCTGGAGGAAGCAGAGATGGTGAGGCTTCAAACAGTGGAAGGAGCCAGGACAGGTGTGGCAGAGAACCAGGGACACCAGGGATGTCCCCAGCAGCGGCCAGGACATGAGAGACACGGGCACGCGGCAGTCCGGGGCGTGAACCGTGACAGTACCCCCTTAAGCCCTCCCCTCTGGGCTAGCCGGGTACCCACATAAACAGCTTGGGGGTAACCAACCTCCCCTCTGTATCCCAGGGCCGTCTTCAGGGGGAGGTGTCCAGAGAGTCCCGGGTAACTTCTTGGCCCTGGGGGAGAAGCAGAAATAGTAGGCAGGGGGGGGGGTGGGTGGCTGTCGAGGTGTCTTTGCGGGACCAGAGGTCTTCTGGTTCTTCCTTTGGGCAAAGCAGAAATACGGGCAGGAAACGGGTGGGCAGGACTGCTCCAGAGGTGGTTTTGGGAGGCAGCGAGAGTGGCATGCTTGCCCCATTGGTCACCGGAATTTCTGCCCCTTTTTCCAGTCCAGGGATGGGCTGTGAATCTAGGAACCATGGCAACCCGAGCAGAACTGGAGCAGATGAATTGGCAGGACGTAGAAGGAGATGTCCTCTTGGTGGGAACTTCCAATTTGTAGAGACCAGGTGGGTGGCGAAACTGGACTGGCTCCTTCAGGATCTCCCCGTTAACGGATGAAAAACTTAGTGGTTTTTCCAGACGGGAACACAGGTAGGCAGAACTTCTCCAGCAGGGACGGATGGATGAAGTTCTCGGAAAAAGCCGTAGTCCAGAAGAGCAGGAAACTTCGGAAGCATCACCAGATGAAAAAAAGTAGGGTGACTGGAGTGGTCAAAGGGGGAAGCAGGCACACCGTTATTCAGGGTTTAAACTTCACCCACAAACACCATGGTGCTGAGGTTCCGGGGTGCAGTGGGCGGACTTGGCAGTTTTTCCGGTAATGACGGGTACCACCGCCAGTTCAGGCACAGGTTTTAAGCTGCGTCGACGGGCGGTTCCTCTGTGGAGAGATGAGTGCGGTTAAACCTCCATAGGCTCATCTTGGAAAAACGCAGGTGTCAGGCGAGGTGGGTCGAGGTTTCAGGTACAAAGCGTGGAGGCTTGCGAGGCCGGAGTGGACATGGCTGCTGATGTTTGCTCAAGCTCCCTCTCAGCAAACGGATGTCGATCCGGGTTAGCAAGAGCGGTGAGGTCGTCCAGGGTGGTAGGTAGGTAACGACCAGCCAACTCGTCCTTGATGCGTCCCTCGGAGGCCCTCCCCGAAAGGCAGCAACGAGGGCTCATTGTTCCAGGCAAGCTCGGAGGCCAGGGTACGGAACTGGATGGCATATTGTCCCACGGTGGAGTCGCCTTGACGGAACCGGAGCAGGGAAGAAGCAGCAGAGGTGTTGCGTGCAGGTAGCTCGAAGGTCTTCCGGAATGCGCTCAGGAACACCTGGAGGTCCCCTGTCAGTGGATCACTTCTCTCCCACAGAGGCGAGACCCAGGCCAAAGCTTCACCTGAGAGCAGGCTGATTATGAAGGCGACCTTGGCACGGTCAGAGTGGAATGATGGGCGAGGACCTCAAAGTGGATGGTGCATGGTTGAGGAAAGCCGCGACACGTTTTGGGGGTCTCCAGAATAACGGACAGGCAGAGGCAGGTGCAGGTGGACTGGACATGGCAGACGGAGGCGGAACCACAGCAGGTGGCGGAGCAGGGTGTAGATGGCCATTCCTGAAACAACTTGGTCCAGACGGGTGGTGATGGTCTGCAGTTTTTGAAACAGTTGCTCCAGATTGGGGCGCCATGACGGTTCACCACAGCTACCAGGTCAGGCAGAGTCACTCCGGCGGGATCCATATTTGATGGTCAGTTCGTACTGTAACGGAGCGGCGCTGACAAACGTATGCCGAAGCGCCGACCGCAGATATCCAGATGTGGATCCTCAGGGCCCACCGCAGACACAGATGGGCAGATGCCGGCGGTGGGTTTGCCGAGTAGTGCAGGTTGGGTACTGGAGGCTGATAACGGATGCTGCAGTAAACATAAGACAGAGTCCAGAACAGGTGCCAGAATATATTTAGCAGCAGGTACAGGTCAGCAGCAGATGTACAACAGGTAAGGGGTCAAGCTCTAGTGCAGAAGACAACAACGAATGACAAAGAGTACAGGTAGGAGGTTCCTTAAGTAAGCAGGGTCGAGGTTACAGGGCAGGAAACACTGTCTCAAAAAATGCGCTGCAGTGACGCGCGCGTGCCCCTAGAGGGAGCGGGTTTGGGTGCGCACAGGACGCCAGGGAGTGGAGGAAGCAGAGATGGTGGAGGCTTCAGCAGTGGAAGGAGCCAGGACAGGTGCGGTGCAGAAAACCCAAAGGGACACCAAGGGATGTCGTAGTGCCAGCGGCCAGGACATGAGAGACACGGGCACGCCGACAGTCCGTGGCGTGAACTATGACAGTAGTTTTTATTGGCAGCATTTTTGGATGGATTCAAATTTTTGATCACTTTTATAAAGGTTTTAAAGGGACGTGAAATGACAAAAAAACACAATTTTGACGTCTGGAATTTTTCTGTTCTACGGTGTTCAACGTATGGGATAAATTATGTTATATTTTAGTGGATCGGATTTTTACGGATGCAGAGATACCAATTATGGGCGACATTTATGATCGGGATTTGCGCCTGTTTTCTGGCGTAAACGGCGCCTCGCCGATCCGAATCCCCTGCCGGACGAAAGGGATGCGGTGTTAGGCGAGCCTTCGCCACTTTCGGCTGCCCCCTAACATGAAGGGGCGTCCCAATGGGCGTGGTGTGGGCGTTCTGGGGCGGGATGCGGCTCATTCGAATACTCCGAGGCATGTAAGATCGCGACTCGGCAAAGTGCGGCGCATTGCAGCGCTCGCCAGCTACGACAGGCAGACCTAGTTGAAGTTGGTCTAAATGAGCCGGAGGAGGCGAAGTGAAGCGAGAATGTAACATGAGAGGAAACATATAGAAGATCGCAAAAGAAATACATCTCGGCTCTCAGCTCCGTGAGGCATGGAGTATGATTTAAAAAAAAAAGTTTTTATTAGGTGTAAAACATTTTCAGAAAAAGAGCTCGAACCTTCTAAAAAACAAAAAAAAAAACCATAAGAAAAATCACTTTCCAAAAATCTAGAATGGCGCAACATCAGGAATTAGGATCTTGGAAATTGCCGGGAAATACAGTAATTCAAATTCTGTAAATGCTTTTCATTGTTCAGCAGAAACCAGCCAATCAGAATAGGGGCGACAGTGAACCATTATAAGCTATGGAGAAGTATGGACCAATCAAATTCAAAGGCGGCACAGTTCAAAATACAGTAAAAAGGCAGAAAAGAGCTGATTGGTTGAGTTAGCGGGGGCTTGGCAATCCTGGCCAATCAGAATTGGAGCGACATGGACCCATTATAACCTATGGAGAAGTATTGACCAATCAAATTCAAAGGCGGGACAGTTCAAAATACAGTAAAAATGCAGAAAAGAGCTGATTGGTTGAGCTAGCGGGGGCTTGGCTATCCCGGCCAATCACAGCGCGAGCTACTTTCTCCCATTGTAGTCTGTGGACAGATCGGGCCACTGAAATCTCAGCGCCGTGAGGCATGGAGTATTAGTAAATAAATCGTTTTTATTAAGTGTAAAACATTCTCTGTAAAAGAGCTAAAACCTTCTATAAACATACAGAAATAAAATCCCTAACAACGCGTTTGTCGCCGAGACCTGCGCAACATCGGGAATTGGGATATTGGAAATTGCCGGAAAATACAGTAATTCAAATTCTGTACACGCTTCTCATTGGTCGGCATAAACCAGCCAATCAGAATAGGAGCGTCAGTGAACCATTATAACTAGAGATGGGCGAATTTCCCGAAATTCGTTTCGTTCACTTCGCCGAATTTCTCGGCAAAAAATAACTTCGTTCCGAATTACTTCGGCACGAATCACGTTAAAAAACAGCTATTTCCAGGCTGCACAGAGCCTGCAGGGTGCTGTAGAACATTGTTCCATGCTTAAATATGCAGAGGGAGCTTGGTTTGGTCTTCATACAATGTTGTGTTTTAGTATGACACGCACATGACTGCCGCCGCTCTTAGAATCGCTTCACTATAAAATTCCCTGGGCACTTAAGAGGGCAAAACTGACCAAAAAAACTGAAGGGGGAATGTAGCCTGATAAAGTCATGCGAGCGACAGCTGGAAAAAAAACAAGCTGAGAGCTCAGGTGGCAACATCAGTGACAGAGTGTGGAGGTGACGGCGGCAGCCACAGCAGCATGAGGTCAGAGAGTGGCACAATGACATTCTGGAGGTGGCAAAAACAGGAGTAGGCCACAGAGTGGAACAATGACACAGTGTCTAGGTCACGGCAGCAGCCATAGCAGCAGCATGAGGTCAGACAGTGGCACAATGACACAGTGTGTAGGTCACGGCAGCAGCCACAGCAGCAGCATGAGGTCAGACAGTGGCACAATGACACAGTGTGTAGGTCACAGCAGCAGCCACGCAGCCAGCATTGAGGTCAGACAGTGGCACAATGGCACAGGGTGTAGGTCACGGAAGCAGCCACAGCAGCAGCATGAGGTCGACAGTGGCCAATGACACAGTGTGTAGGTCACGGCAGCAGCAGCATGAGTCAGACAGTGGCATAATGACATTCTGGAGGTGGCAGAAACAGGAGTGGGCCCACAGAGTGGAACAATGACACAGTGGGGAGGTCACGGCAGCAGCCACACAGCAGCATGAGGTCAGACAGTGGCACATTGCCCCAGTGTTGAGGTGGGTGCAATACCAGTCCAGGTAAAGATGGTTGTTGGCAGATGGAGAAACTGTCAGCAGATGTGTGGCATCAGGCGGGTGGCGGCATCAGAATAGTGGCTGAGGCAGGTAGTTTGAACCCAGACTCATTTCTCACAGTTTGGGTGAGCGTCATGGTAAATGTAGTTGAGGCCTAAGGCTTTGGGTTTGTGTGGAAATCCTGGCCGACCCACCATGATTTCTCTTGACAAAGGTCGTCGTTCCACATTTCCATGGACAAGCGAGTTCTCCTTGGGCTAACGATGGCCCCCGCCGATGAACACCGCTCTGATGCCACACTACTGGCCGGTCAGGAAAGCTTCTCCACTGCAAACTGGGCAAGTTGCGGCACAACATCCAGTTTGGCTGCCCAGTAGTCCAGCGGATTTTCTAACTGGGGTTTGGCAGGTGCTGTCCAAGTAGGCCACCATTGTTGGTTCAGGGACTGCTCCAGGTCTGCTGCTGCTGGCGACTACCTTCCTCACTAGGCGGGTAAAGGGGAAGCTGTCATCAGTGACTCCAGACTTAGGTTACTGCTGATGGAGCTGGTACTGCTCCTACCCCCCACCTTCCCGAAGCAGCCGCGGGCAGTAGTACGGTGGCGCTGAGGAACCCCCAGTCAGACCTGACAGAGGAGGGACGATGCCGCACATAGGCAGCGGCAACTGTTTACGGAGGATTTCCCTATAGTATTTAAAGTTTGTCCCTCCCTTCAATAGCTGGGAAAAGGCTCCCTTTTGGACCGGTAGCGAGGGTCCAATAGGGTGGAGACCCAGAAGTCATCCCTCTGCCGGATGCTGACTTTTCGGCTGTCACTAGCCAGGCAAATAAGCATGCTGCGGGCCATCGCACAAGGACTCCGAGAGGCTCCCTGCCTCCATTTCCAGTGCATACTGCCACGGTGCTTGGGGGTCATCTGCCTCGTCTTCCTCATCTCCATCCACCTCCTCCAGCTGTCCTGCTCCCTCTCTTGTCACCTGGGTAGAAATCCACTTTATTTCACCAGACAATGCTTCGCCCCCAATGTCCTCCTCCTCTCCTCCTCCCCCATTTCAGTCCCCACCGGACTTATTGGCCACGAGAAAGTAAATCGCCACATCCCAGTCCCCTGCCCAGACAGATTTTTCAGCATCTGTTCCAGGACATTTAAACAGTGGAATGACGTTATTCATCCCGTAGTCCTGGCGGACTGACAAAAAACGTCGCCTCCTCAAATGGCCTAACAAACGGCAGGTGTCACGCCTGGGGCTGCCACTGGCTGCATCAAAGTTACACAGGGGGGTACTTTTGTTCTGCCTGGATCAAACAAAAAAATCGTTAATGGCCTTTCTCTGTTCATACAGTCGGTCCAACATGTGCAGGCTGGAATTCCCGGGTGGGAAAAAATTTGCAAAATCAGAGTGTTGGGGGAGCCGTTCTGCCGCTGCAAAACCTCGAGGAGGGTGTTCCTGGCAAATGGATAAAGTGCATGCACAGTTTCCTGCCATTTTCAGAATCTGCTGAAGATCGGTGGAAGACTTCGGAACCTTTTCACAACCAGATTGAAAAACTTGCGCCATGCAGGGCGCATGGACCATCCTCCTGGTGCAGCGCAGACACCATGTTCCTCCCTTGTCCGTCACCCTGGTTCCAATTTGCAGGTGGCGCGGAGAAAGCCACACATCAATTTCTTGCTGCATGACGTGGAGCAAATTTCCTCCCCTGTGTGACTTCGTTCGCCGAGGCAAGCCAGGTGTAGAACTGCGTTTACACCGCTGTGTCCTACACATGTGGTATGATGGAGCAGTACTTGTGGTGTGTTGGTGGTGTGCCTGGGCCGGAAGCACATTCACCCAGTGGGCCATAAAGGACATGTACTGGCCCTGACCGTAGTTACAGCTCCAGACGTCCGCGCTGCCCTGCACCTTGGAACAAACCGATAAGCTTAAGGACTGGCCCACCTTCTGTTCTTTCATATTTATGAATTGCTGATACGCCCTTTTTGGAAAAGAAATTACGGCTTGGAACTCTCCATCTCGGGCTCGGCACAACCATTAGTTCTCTGAATGGTGCAGAGTAGGGCCATTTGGAAAGGGAGGGACTGCAGTACCAACACTTGGACAGGAGCCGGTCGTGCTGCACCTTAGGATGGTTGGACGCATACTGTTGTCTCTTTGCAATCGCTCGCTGAACGACTGCTGGCGCCATGAGTTGCGAGGGCAGGAGCATCTGGACCGGGATGATGACGTCAAAGAGAAACAGCTCCCCTTTGCAGATGGTGTGGGGCCTTGACTGGCTGCAATGGCATGCATGCCATGGGCACTGGCTGCTGCTGCTGTTGCTGCGGCGGCAGGATGGACCACCACATCTGAGCCAGTTTCTCCCAGGCCAACGGATTTGGGGACGGCCTGCATTTTTTGACAACAGGGCCCTGGTTGCAACGTTAGCTCCCTGGCTACACTTCACTTTCTGCTTACAGATTCTACGTATACCCATAAATTTGCTCCTCCGGTGTCTTAGCAAAGAACTGCCACACCGCCCAGTATCGGGTTTTACCCCCCAACGCTCCGCACTGAGTGAATACTGCCGCCGCTTTCCTCGCCTGAGCCCCTGTGCCGCTACTTTCTTGGACCTGCGAAGCGAGTTTTTTACCCCGTGGCCGCTTGGCTCCCGACCTCACACTGCGCTATCCTGCTGACTCACGGCCACACGATCCACTTTCTGGCTGCGCCGCTGCCTGACGCGCAAGTGACGCCCTCTTCTCTGACGATGATGAAGCCCGGGTCCCCCAAATGCGGTCGGCTACATCATCATCTATTTGTGTTTCATCGTCACTGCGTCCTCATCACCCGGTCTTGGTATGCAGAGGCTCACCCCTCACAACTTGACCTCCCATGCCACTCTCAACATCTATACTTTGCCGCCTACTGCAAGAAGCAGGGGATTTGGCCCCATTTCTTCACTGCCAAGTAGCTGCTGACTGCCTCCTCAATTGTTCATCCTCGCTATATAGTGGCGCTGAGCCCAGACCACATAGTAGATCTCTGGCTGAGGGAACCGGATGGGACAGAGGTGGGTTGAGGACAGGTGAGGGCCGCTGAACCGCTCCCGGGCCATGCCAACTAAGGGTTGTGTCTGACGTTCCCACGACTCTTGGCTGGAGTTGTCAGATGTCATCTGGGAGGAAGTGGAGGACCTAGTCAACCAATCAAGAACCATTGGGTTGCTAGTCAGTACACGGCTGCTAGATGACAGCGGCAGTTGTGGCCTCACCGAGTGACCCCTGCTGCGACGTCCCCTTGCTGTGCTGCGACCTGCTACAGGAATGTTTGTGCCTCTGCCACTCGCAGGTGAAGAGCCACCTCCAGGGCCGTCTTAACAGCACTATGGGCCCCTGGCAGAGAGGTATACTGCCCCCACCCCAAAAAAAAAAAAAAAAAAAACTACTCAAAGAAACAAATATAAACTTTACCAGCTCAGGTCACCATTACATGACAGAGACTACAGCACTGATCAAATATAGAAGCAAAATAACCCCTGAAATCAGGGACTCACCGGAGACGTCATCTCTGATCAGTGTTCTCTGAATCGTTCTTTTTGCCTTTTCCTCTCCTTCCGTCCAGACCACCATGACGCCTTGTCCCGGCCGCAGCTCGTCCCTGCAGAATGTAACCCACAAACAGAATCCTCACTTTATCAGCAGTTCACTACCGATTCCCACCTCTGTTATGGGGGCCCCACATTTAGTAAGTAGGTAGTAATGTTGCCGACCATTAAGTAGGTAGGTATACAGGCCCACTGTAGGTAAATATGCTGCCCCCTGTAGGTAGATTTATAGCCTCCCCTGTAATATCTCCCCCATAGATTTTAGGGCCCTCCTGTATTATCCCCTCATAGATAGGGCCAGAAATTAGCCAGGCAGGGCGAGTAATTAGGGCAGGCATGACCGGTATATAGCTAGGCAGGAGTGGTATATGGGCAGGCAGGGATGTATATTGGTAGGCAGGGCAGTGTATAGCCAGGCAGGGCAGTATATTGGTAGGCAGGGCAGTGTATAGCCAGGCAGGGCAGTTTATGGCAGGCCGGGCAGTATATATGTGGCAGGCCGGGCTGTATATAGGTGACAGGCAGGGCAGTATATGGCCAGGCAGGGCAGTATATGGCCAGGCAGGGCAGTATATAGGGGGCAGGCAGGGCAGTATATGGGCAGGCAGGCAGGGGCAGTATATGGCCAGGCAGGGCAGTAGATAGGTGGAAGGCAGGGAAGTATATGGGCAGGCAGGGGCAGTAGTTTAAAAAAATAAAATAAAAATCTTACTCACCTGATTTCCCTCCTCTTCTCCACGTCCGTCCAGAGCCGGTGGCCGCTCACAGCAAAGTGCAGGGCCGTGGAGCCCCGCAGCCTCCTGGGAGTTAAACAGCCGGGAGCAGAAGATCGACCGTGCAGGCGGCGACCGTGATGGCTGCATGGCTGGGTCTGTGACCCGGCCGTACAGCGAGGAAGGAGGGGGGGGTTACCAGCGCCACAGACCGGCGCCGGTACTCGGGGCCCGCCAGGAGGAAACCCCAGCCTCCCCCGGCGACGCTTCGAGCCGACGCTGTGACTGTCACTCCACCTGGCAGGGTAGGCGGCTGCCCGGGAGGGCCCCCTAAGCTCGTGGGGCCCCCGGGCACTGGCCTACCTGGCCCAATGGAAAAGACAGCCCTGGCCACCTCTCTGTCTGACATACAGTTTTATTATAGATTGCATTAGAAAACCCATAAGAGCGTCGCTCGCTCTCCCATTGGTCCAAATAACCGCACCTATTTTAACTTAGCCAATCACAAAAAGGTCGCTTGCAATTTTTTTTTCCCCCCTA
>JAODAL010035931.1:0-42351 GCA_025379985.1 Phyllomedusa bahiana
AATTCTGTATCCTAAATAATACAAGGTGGGATTTTGAACAAAAACGGTGGCCAAAGTGAAAAAAACCTAATTAATTTGCGTACGGATAAAAAAAGGGGGGGTTTTGCACCTAAAATACAACAGAAATTACTAGCAAATTTTGTATCCTAATGAAGTACAAAGGGGGGTTATGAACAAAAATGGGCCTGTCCCAAAGTAAAAAAAACCCTAATTAAATTGTGTACAGATAAAAAAGGGGTTTTTTGCACCTTTTAAAATACCCCCTCGTTACTAAAAAAAAGTTCTGTTCCTAATATATACAAGGGGGGCTTTGAAAAAAAAAGGGCCGGGCCCAAAGTGAAAAAAACCAAATTTAAAAATTTTGTACAGAAAAAAAAGGTGGGTTTTGCACCATAAATACAACAAAAATTACAAGCAAATTTCTGTATCCAATGAAGTACAAGGGGGTCTTTGAACAAAAAATGGCCTTCCAAAGGAAAAAAACCTAATTAAATTGTTAGGTAAAAAAAGGTGGTTTTTTTTGCACCTATGAAATACCCCTGCAGTGACAAAAAAGTCGTATCCTATGAAAGTACAAGGTGGGTCTTGAAAAAAACTGGGCTGCAAAAATTGAAAAAAAAAAAAAATTAAATTGTAAAGGGAAAAATAAAAGGTGTTTTTGCCCCTATGAAAACCCCTCAGTAAGAAAAGTTCTGTATCCATTGTAATACAAGGTGGTCTTTGAAAAAAACGGGCTACACAAAAGAAAAAAAAAAACCTAATTAAATCGTTAGGTAATAAAAGGGGGTTTTTGCTCCTTGAATACCCCTGCAGTACTAAAAAGTTTTTACCTAATAAAAGTACAAGGGGGTCTTTGAACAAAACTGGGCTGCACAAATACAAGGTACTATTTCACCAAAAATGGTAAAAAAAAAAGCTTTTATGTAGGCAAAGCAGTCGGGCTCCAATATACATCTCCTTTCAAAGCCTGCCTGTCGTTGGTTCACACCGCCACCAGTCGGTGCTGTGAGTAGTGGATATGTTTCCCACTCGTGACACAACCCCTTTAACCCTTTAGATGCCAGGGCGCCAAGGGCGGATGCAATAGGTAGACACTGTCGTGATGTCCTGCAATATTTTTAAAAATTTCCCAGAAAGATACAAGTAATGATAAGTGATCAAGCATTCTAGGTGGACTGCAAGTACACGTATAAAAAAAAAAAAAAAAAAAAAAAACTTCTAAACCTCCTTTTTGCCATTTTGAAAATAGAAAAATAAAAAAGTTACGCATAATTGGTATCACCGTATCCGTGAAAGTCCGAGCTATTAAACTATAACATAGTTTATCGCGTACAGTAAAAAGAGTAGAAGTAAAACAAAATCACAATGCCAGAATTGCATTTTTTGGTTATTTTGCATTCCCAAAAAGTGGAATAAAAAAATGATCAAAAAGTTGCATGTATCCCAAAATGGTACCAATAAAACTCCACTTCAACCTGCAAATCAGCCTCACTCAGGTCTATAGGCTGAAAAACTAAAAGTTATTGTTCTCAGAATATGGTGCTGCAGGACAAATTTAAGAAATAGATACAATTTTTGTAGTTTTTAAAGTACTGAAACATAACAGAACTCTACAAATTTGGTATCACCGGAATCTTAACAACCTGAAGAATATAGATGACATGTAATTTATGCCAAATAGGGAACTCCATAAAAATGAATCCCCTGCAAAAAGGCGTAATTGCTTGTTTTTCACATTCTGCCCCAGAAATAATTTTTATGGGTGTCCCAGTAAATTATATGGTAGGGTGTATAGTGGCATTAACCCCTTCCAGCCAATGGACGTACTGGTACGTCCTGGACATTGTGCAAGCCCACAAGTGGGGCCCGCACGATCACGACATGGGACCAGCTGGCCTCATGCCACATAACCTGCAGTCGGAGTGAGCTCTGGCTAATGATGTTTAACCCCTTAGCTGCTGCAATCCATTACGATTACTGCAGCTAAGACAAAGACAGAAGGAAGGAACTCCTTCTGTCTTTTCTCAGTTCAGCAGTGCTATCTATGTACCTGGTAGCCCGGGAGTATAAGAAACACTTCCGGGCTGTCTGTGAAGTCACCGTGACCGCAGTGCATTGTGGGCATTGCAAGGCATGGTGACTGACAGTTGCATAGAGACCACTAGATAGCAGTTCTGCTCTCTACTGCTCTCTATTGTATCAGTGATCTGTGGGTCACTGATACAAATCTCCTAGGGGAAAAGTAAAAAGGAGAAAAAGTAAAAAAAAAAAGTAAAACACAAACACGAAAAATAAAATAGAAACATGTACACTGCCCTTTTCCCCTTTACAAACGCCTATCGCTCTAAAAAAGATCAAAAATAAAGTACACATACTTGGTATCACCACGTCCTGTCCTATTAATTTGTCACATTAATTAACTCGCATGGTGAACGCTATAAAAAAAACAAACAAAAAAAAAACAAATCACAGAATTGAGATTTTGGTTCATCCAGCAGCACATAATATGGAATAAAAAGCGATCACAAACTTATATAAACACCAAAATGGCATCAATTGAAATTCCAGTTCATCAAATTTTTCCAAATTTTCGTGATATTTTGATATTTTTCACAAAATAAACAAGGATTGTATGGACCAAAATTTCTTACTAACTTAAAGCACAGTGTCAGAAGAAAACAGTCTCTGAATCAGATGGAGGGGTAAAAGTATCAAAAAGTTATTCTCACATAAAGAGTCACATATCAGATTTCAAAAACTGGCCTCTTGTCAGGGAAGCCAAAACTGGGCTAAGGGGTTAAAAAGTATACCTAGCCCCTCAGAAAAAACAAGTCCACATGTGATTATGTAGACAAATGTATGTCAATGTGTTGGGAAGGGGTTTAAATCATATTGCTAAAATGTCAGTTGCTTATAACCCTTCTTATATTTAAAGCACAGACCGCATTCAAGGTCAAACAACATTACTGTGAAATAGATTCCTTGTGACGAATCCTAGGAGTGTTATCTGAGCAGTCACTTTCTATTTTGTACAGTGTACTGAATTTAACATGTTGATCTCCCCACCCTCTAAACGAAATATTCTGAAATGCAGTGACTCAGTGACTTCTATTAACCTCCTCTAATAAACAAAATACTTACATGAGTGAGCACATTTCTTCCTAATCCACTCAAACCCTAGAAATAATCCGTTTTTTTATTGGTTGGGAAATTTAGCCCTGTTAATTTGTGTTGTAAAATGACTTAGGGAGTCCTAAAATTAAAGGACTAAGCTTTAATAAATAGGAAGCTGTAGTCCGCTGACTTATATTAGAGCTCAAAAGACTGGCCACTATATTTAGTACACTATAGTACCCATCTCAATAAGTCCCATTGGATTAAAAAGCCTGTTTATTAAAACGCCCGCATGCCTATTTATATCATCTTTATTTTTTTGTGGAAACCGGACCCTTGGGGGTGAGGGTTTGGGGCCACTAGGTGGCGTACGCAGGAATCTGTACGGATGCCCCGAAAACCTGGTTTGGTGGGGGAAGGCAACCATTTTGGGGTCAGTAACCATAGGTTATGACATGTTTGGTTAGTGTGGCTGCTACGGCTTTTTTTGGGTTTTCCTTTCCCGGGAGGGCCGGTTGGGTGGGAGGCCGTCCCCAGTTCCAGGCCGGTTGGTTCCAGGATTTCCAGGCCTAAAAAAGCCTGTCTTCTAGGGATCGGGGGGGCGTGGTCTATACCCGGGTGGGGCTGGAGAGAGGCTCTAGCCCCTGGAGGCTTAAGGGAACCCAAAAGTGTACGGCTGTGTGGATACCGTGTTTTTGTGGGTCTGTGATGGTACGCGTCCAGACTGACTGATAGGCAGGGTTCTGTATTTGTATGTGAGGTTAGTGGCTAGACGGCCTATAGGGTTTTTGTTTGGTGCCTGTGTTTGTATTATTGTTTTCTGTGCATGAATAAACAGGGCTGGACGCCAGAAAGAAAGCCTGTGTCAGTGTGCCATTCCGCCTACAGAAGCGGCGATCCCGTGAGTTAAAGTACCCCAGGCGGGTCCAAAATGGTGTCCAAGCGCCTAAGCGGACTGAGTGCTTACAATTGGTGGAGGATGTGGGCATAATATGGCACACCTGGGCCAAATTGGCAGAAATTGGAAGTGGTGTTGCAAGTCAAAGTCTCTGCAGCAAGATTTGAGGGCCAGAGGGCACTGATTGTTAAATCTGTGCTGTTAGAGACTCTGTGAGTCTGAGGAAAGCGAGACGACACCACATATACGACGGTTGCCTGTCGAGGGGAAGGCTGCCTTAGTGCACAGGAGAGTGTCTCTGGAGAGTCACGGGGACGCACCCCAGTACAGAGTACTGGTTGGGCACTGGTTCTGGTGGAGTTAAAGTTGACTGGTGCCATTGGTGAATGTTTTTTTTTTTTTTTGCCATGGAGGAGCTGCAAGCCACAGTTGATGCAGGCCACTGACCAAGCAGCAAGAAAAAATGAGAGCTCCAGGCAAAATTGAGGCGGCCAGCAGGCACTAAGAATATGATTAAACAGAGTCACGCGGTCTGAGGATAATGTGACTCCACACAATACAAGCAGCCTTGCTGAGCTGGAGGTGGAGTCAAGCTGGGAAAGATGAATGCAAAAGGATAACCAAGCAGAATGGTGTGCAATGGATGCCTTCAGGTGGGAGATGTGACTGGAGAGGATGTACTGGTGCCAAAAGGACCTGGGTTCCACATGTGCCAAGCCGAAGAGATCAGAGAGCAGGGCAGGTCTGTAATAAAATGGACTGGTAAAGTTTGATGGAACTGGGGGCAGTACATGCAGTGTTGCCTATGTGGGAGTATGGTCACTCGCAGTAATTACTTCCTGGCGTTACCAATTACTATGCATGTGTCCATGACCTCGGGTCCAAAGCACTGAGCAGGGGGGAAGGTTGGCTGTGTTACAAAGGTTAGAGCTCCAGTAGTTACTGCATCCTGTGTGAACAAGTGGCGGGGAGGTGCTGTGGCTGTGAGCACATCAGGTCTCTGCCCTGGAGGTCATGGCTGTCAGGGCTATGTGTGCAATAGCTGCAGAAGTGTTGAATTAACTTATGCAGAAATACCCAGCACCAAGCAGTAGTGCACGACAAGCTCAAGATTGTGCCCCTAGGAAGAGCGTGGCTAACAGTACTAGGAGCACATTGCAGAGATGTGTGTCTGTGGGGGGATGGACCATCATGGAGAAATGTGCTACAACTCCAGTTTCAGGTTGGATCTACTGTGGTTGCCGATAGCAACAAGGTATCCCACTGCATTTCACTGCTGGAAAAGCTTTGTGAGTAGAGTTGCCGGCAGCTTGTGTGTGAAGTGTCTGGTTTCCAGTCCGTAAATGTCTGTAACCCATGACCTCCAGGCACTGAGTGTAACCGGGATGATAACGAGCAAGTTGCAGGTGTGCCCCTAGAGGTGTGGCTTGGTAATAGCAACTAGTGTGCAGGTGCAGTATGTCTGGGGATTGATAGCAATTCTGAGACTGGTGCTGCCAATACAGTTCCCCATGGAGCTGATGTGGTTCTGCCAGTAGCAATCAGGAGCACTCTGACTGGTGGGGAAAAGGTGATGGAGTTGCCCTGGGAGTGAGCCAACGGCTAGTGCATATGCCCCTGGAAGAGGGGGACGTCAAACCCTGGAAATGAGTGGGTTCTGCTGCTGATGTACTGAAGGAGACGAGGAGTAGAGTGTGCTAGTTAGTGAACCAAAACCCTCTGTGAAGATGTCTCCATTTCAGTGGTGGAGTGGACGCTGTCAGGTGTGTCAGTGCTACAGTGTAAAAGTTGGTGATTACTCAGATGGGAGTGATGGAAAATGCCTGTTTAAATGAAACGGGCCTAGTTTAGGCCAGGCAGATTTTGTGTGCAGTCCTGATCAGTGTATTTACAGAGAAGGGGATTCTGTGATGAACAATCCATATTCGTGGACCCTCGCATGGATTGAAAGCAAGATAGTGCTTGATGAGCGGGTAGGCAACTGAAGTTCACATGCACCGTGGTGGCTATATATGTAGTAGCTTAGTACTGCAGTGTTCAGAGAGACTGCAGTGATGTAGTGAGGGCCAAATGTGATGCCGCTGGATACCACCGAGGAGGGGGATGTAGGCTCAATGCGCTAGTGAGGGGAGGTCAGTGTGTTTGACCCCTCACGAGGGTAAGGTAAACCCCCAGTAAGGAAACTGAGGGTAAATGGCAAGGGTATTCCTATGTGTAGTAGTTGTCAGCAGTGCCCTCAGAGGTAACTAGCAGGTATAACAGAGATTTACATCCCTTGGAAGAGAGTTACAGGAGGATATGGAGGAAAGGTCTCCATATTTTAGTGCAGTAAGTCAGTTTCAACAGGATCAGTGATGTGGTTGGTGATGTTGCTGAGCATGTTTGCTGTATAACTTTTTGCAGAGCGTGCATTGGGTCTGTGCCACTGCGTGGTTATGTGGCTATGACCTGTCGGGCTTATATGGTGCGGATGAGATGCGTTGGGGTGAGCCTACCTGCTGAGCTATATGTGGTCTCGCCCCTGACGGACTGTAGGGATTCAAAGGGAAGTGAGTGAGAAACGACCTGCTGGCCGTTTATCAAAAACGGGGGGAGTGAGGAGGGGGTATGTGGACCGACCGAACTCAGATGGTCCGCAGGATTCTGCCACATAGGTGGCGTACAGAGGAGATCTGGCTACCGACGTGCCACCTGGAAAAAACCTGGTTTCGGTGGGGGGAAGGCAACCATTTGGCGTCAGTAAACCATTAGGTTAACTGACATGTGTAACTGTGTTGGCTGCTATGCGCTTTTGATGGTTGCCTTTCCCTGGACGGTCACGCGTTGGGTGGGGAGCGCCGTTCCCCACGTTCAGGCCAGGATTTCGGTTCCAGGACTTTACCAGGCTATTAAAAAGCCTGTCTCTCTAAGGTGATCGGGGGCGTGGTCTGATACCTTGAGAGTGGAGTGGAGAGAGGTCTAGCCCCCTGGAGGCTGATGGGAAGCCTAAACGTTGTACGTGAGGATACCGTGTTTGTGGGTCTGGATGGTAGGTCCAGCCACGATAGGCAGGGTCTGTATTTGTATGTGAGTTAGTGGCGTAGAGACTAGGGTTTTTTGTTTATGGGTGCCCTCCCGTGCTTTGTATTCATATGTGTTTTCATATGCATGAATTACAACAGGCTGACGCCAGAAAGAAGCCTGTCGTCCAGTGTCCATTTCCGGGCCCTACAGAAGCGGCGATCCGGAAGTTAATAGTAACCCCAGGACGGTCCAATAATGGCATCAAAGCGGCTAGCGCTAAGTGTGCTTACCAATATATAACTATAGTATATATAATACGTATATTATATATATTAGTACACACATATATAAACAGGACACCCCAAAATGTATATCGTTGTAACTTTATCGACACACACAGTAAAGTTATTAAGTCATTTATACTGCACAGTGATTTCTGTAAAAATGAAACAAAAAAAAACAGATTTTGTTGTTGAAAGCACTGTGAACACCTGTGGGCTCAAATCCCCCGAGATGAGATCCCTGAGGGGTGTTGAATCCAAAACGGGGTAACTTCGGGAAGGTTTCACCTGTTCTTGCTACTTTGGCGCGGTTTGCCAAAATGCGACAGCGGCCACCAAAAGTCTGGTGGTTACCAAAAAGCCAAATAGCGCTCCCTCCCTCATATGCCCTGCCATGCGCCCAAACAGAAGTTTACCCCGACATATAAGGTATTGTTGAACCTGGAAGAAATTGCGTAACAAATTTTGGGGTGCTATTTTTTCCAGGATTTCTTGTAAAAATGAAACATTTTCAGGTGAAACTGCAGATTGCTGGAAAAAATAAAATTTTCCATTTTCATATCTTTACCAAAACAATCATAAGGAAACAATTATTCATATTCTTTATTAATATAAAATTCAAAGAAACAGACATAATAACATCTTTATCCTAACAATAATTAACGCATACTTTTAGTATAAAGATATTGGGCGACATGATTTTTGGCGCCCAGGTGAAAGTTTTTTTCCGCACAAAAGTAGCATAGAATGTGCCTGAATCTATGAACCAGCTCTACTGCGGCTCATAAATCAGGCGTATTCTAGGGAACACAACATGACAATATCAGGGAATCAGGTAAAACCATTTTTAAAAAGTGGTCTACTGTTCAGCAGTAATGCAGCCTGGATTAGCCATTACTGAAAGCTATTAATGTGTAGTTTGGGTACAGGTTGTAGGTGCGACAATTGGCTCCGGGCACCACGCCCCCTCTAGTCTTCGGGCTGAAAAGACGCCAGATTTCTGGCGCAGCCCCGTACATACATGTCGCCCATTATGTCTGTTTGATTACAATCAGTCATATTCTCTTTACTGTGCCTGTGGAAGAACTCTTCCTCTGGCACTGTGTAGCAGCCTCGCCGTGGAGACTCATCTTCATGCAGGTACACCGTTGTGTCCACCCTTATGACGCGCCTGGGTCATGTCACTTGTCGCGCCTGTGTGATGCCTTTCCGTGGCGACTCCATAGCATCGCTATTCCAATTCAGGTGTGCACATGTCTTTAATCTTGCTTGATTTGAAACATATACAAAAGACCATTTTTACATACATGCTTGTGTTCCACTGAAGGAGCCATATACGTGAAATGCGCATAGGGAGTCTCCTACTCCATATACTAATTGGCAATATCATCATGCAACATTCATTTGTTCTTTATTTATTATCATGCCTGTATAATTTAAGTTTGCACTGTATATATACAGTGCCTTGCGAAAGTATTCAGCCCCCTTGAACTTTTCAGCCTTTTGCAACATTTCAGGTTTCAAACATAAAGATATAAAATTTTATTATGGAAAGAAATTTATTGGATATTTTAAACTTTTATAAAAAATAAAAAACTGAAAAGTGGGCGTGCAATATTATTCCCCCCTTTAAGTTAATACTTGAAGGCCATTTTTTGTGCGTTTACAGCTGCAAGTCTCTTGGGGTTTATGTTTAACCGTTTTGAATCGAAGACTGAAATTCTTGCCCCATTTTTCCCTTGCGCAAAAGGGGAGCTCATGAGGTTGGATGGGGGTTTTTTGGAACAGCATTTTTTACTTTTTTCTACAGATTCTCGATTGGATTTCAGGTCGGGACTTTCCCTTTTGGTTTCTAACACCTGGATCGTTTATTTGTGAACCTTCCCCATTGTAGATTTTGCTTTATTTTGGGGATAAATTGTCTTTGTTGGAAGAAAATCTTCTCCCAGCTCATCTTTCGCAGACCCCAACAGGTTTTCTTCCAGAAGGTCCTGTATTTGCTCCATCCATTTCCCATCAATTTTAAACCCATCTCCCCTGTCCTGCTGAAAAAAGCGGGGCCCAAACCCATGATGCTCCCCCCCACCATGTTGACAGTGGGTTTAGTGATTCAGGGGAGAGCTGTGTTGTTTTTACGCCAAACATACGTTTGCATTGGGGCCTTGGACTTTGGTTCATCGCCCCAGAGACCTTCTTCCACATTTTTGGTGTCTCCCGGGTGGCTTGTGGAAAACTTTAAACAAGACTTTTTATGGATATCTTTGAGAAATGCTTTTCCTTCTTGCCACTCTTCCATAAAGCCAGATTTTTGCAGTGTACGATGATTGTTGCCCTATGGACAGACCTCTCCCACCTCGCTGTGTAGATCTCTGCATTTTCATCCAGAGTGATCATGGGCCTCTTGGCTGCATCTCTGATCAGTCTTTAGATGAAAGTTTAGAGGGAGGGCCCGGGGGTCTTGGTAGATTTGCAGTGGTCTGAGAACCCCTTCCATTTCAATATGACACTTCCCACAGTGCTCCTGGGATGTTTAAAGTTTGGGAAATCTTTTTGTATCCAAACCCGCTTTAAACTTCTCCACAACAGTATCACGGACCTGCCTGGTGTGTTCCTTGGTCTTCATGATGCTCTTTTTGCGCTTTAAACAGAACTCTGAGACGATCACAGAGCAGGTGCATTTATACGAAGACTTGATTACACAGAGGTGGATTATATTTATCATCCTCAGTCATTTAGGATAACATTGGATCATTCAGAGATCCTCATTGGACTTCTGAAGTGAGTTTGCTGCACTGAAAGTAAAGGGCCCGAATAATATTGCACGCCCCACTTTTCAGTTTCTTTTTTTCCAAAAGTTTAAAATAACCAATAAATTTCGTTCCACTTCACAATTGTTTCCCACTTGTTGCTGATTCTTCACAAAAAAATTTAAATTTTATATCTTTATGTTTGAAGCCTGAATGGGCCAAAACGTTGAAAAGTTCAAGGTGGCCGAAAACTTTCACAAGGCACTGTAAATATATTTCAACTGTGTTTATATATATATATATTTAAAAATATATATATATATATATATATATATATATATATAAAATATATATATTTCAACTGTGTGTGTGTGTATATATATATATATAAAGATATATATACACAGTTGAAACCAGAAGTTTACATACACCATAGATAATGAAACATATGCATGAGTTTCTCAGTATCTGACATAAAATCAGAATAAACCTTATCCGTTTTGGGTCCATAAGGATTACCAAAATTATTTATACTTGCCAAATGCCAGAATAATGATAGAGAGAAGTTTTTAAGGCTTTTTTTTGTTACTTTCTGCAAAGTAAAAAATTTACATACACCAGATTACTATGCCTTTAAAAAATTTTGGGACACCCCATATGAGATTTTTATGTTTTGAAAGCTTTTTTGATAGGTTTATTGGCAAAAAACTGAATTAATTAGGACACATCTGTTGATGTATTTTTTATGCACCCCCAAAAAATTTTCTGTGTGTAACATCATGAAAAGCTAAAGAATCAGCCAAGATATCAGGAAGAGAATCGTAGACTTGCACAAGTCTGGATTATCTTTGGGTGCAATTTCCAGATACCTTAAGGTGCCTTGTTCATCTTTACTATATTTACTATTTTGCCATAGGCAAACTTAAACTCTATCAGTTTCCTACTTTAAAACACAAAAGTAACTTTTATTATATCTAAACTTTTAACCCTAAAAAACCTATTTAAAAACCTGATCTCTAACCATCATTTAACCCTTTTTGCTTTTTAAAGTGGGAATAACTCCCTTTCATTTTCAAGTCTGGGGGAACCCCCCCCTACTAACAGGGGAGCCTTTTATCTAACAAAGTACTAGCTTAAGCCAACTCTTGGGCAGTCGTCCCTAATCTCATAGACACAGAACAAATAAGGCCCCCCCTTTTGAACACCTTGCAGAGGTGACACTTTTAGACAGAGGTGAGGATCACAATTTTAAAACGTCTATTGACCTCGCCCCCATGTTTCGCCCGTAACCTGGCTTTTCAAAGGGTTGAGGTCCGTCAATTGGGCTGAGCTCACTTCCTTTTATATCATGTTAGGTAAACACCCCGTTCAGGTGCTCACCAATTAGCCATCAGAGAATCTACATAAAACCCACTCCCCCTTCCGCACGCGCACACTCATAACATGTCCTGCTAAAGCTGCCACCATTCTCTCATGAGCCAACAACCTTCAGTCAAATTCGCCATCTCCATAACGGGCTTGCGCCCCATCTTACAGTACTGCCCGTGCCAATGCACTGCACCAACAAACACCTCAGCCCTGACTGTGATGGGCTTCCGTCTTACTTCTCTCATATTATTGCAACTGCGTGGCTCACCAAGAATGAATTAAGCAGACTAGGTGTCACATTACACAGCACACAAAGTCACTCTTTGTTCTCTTGTTAGATTCCCAATTTTTTGGAGATATTGTTCATCTTTACACACAATTATACATGAGTACAAACAAGATGGGAATTTCCAGCCATCATACTGCTCAGGAAGGAGACAGGCTCTGTGTCAGAGATGAACATGCTTTGGTCTGACATGTGCATATCAACCCAAGAAGAAAAGCAAAAGACCTTGTGAAGATGCTGGCGGAATCTGCTAAGATTGTGTCATTATCCACAGTGAAACGAGTACTGTATCAACATAGGCTGAAAGGCCACTCTTCCAGGATGAAGCCATTGCTCCAAAAAAAAAACCATGTAAAAGCTAGGTTAATGTTTGCAAATGCACATAGGAACAAAGACCTACATTTTTATAGACATGTCCTGTGGTCTGATGAAACTAAATTGAACTGTTTGGCATAATGACCATCGTTATGTTTGGAGGAAAAAGAGAGAAGCTTGGAAGCCTAAGAACACCATCCCAACTGTGAAACACGGGGTTAGCAGCATCATGTTGTTGGTTGCTTTGCTGCAGGAGGGACTGGTGCACTTCACAAAATAAATGTCATCATGAGGAAAGAAGATTATGTGGCAATACTGAATCAACATCTAAAGACATTAGCCAGGAAGTCAAAGCTTGGGTGGAAATTGGTCTTCCAAATGGACAATGGCCCAAAGCATACTGCCAAAATGGTTACAAAGTGTCTCAAGGATAACCAAGTCAATGTTTTGGAGTGGCCATCACAAAGCCCTGATCTCAATCCTATTGAAAATTTATGGGCAAAGCTGAAAAGGCAGGTGCAAGCAAGGCAACCTACAAACATGGCTCAGTTACACCAGTTCTGTCAGGAGGAATGGGCTACAATTACTATCAACTATTGTGAGAAGCTTGTGGAAGGATATCCAAAACGTTTGACCCAAGTCATACAGTTTAAGGGCAATGCTACCAAATACTAATGAAATGTATCTAAACTTTTGACTTTACAGATAGTAATAAAATTCCTTAAAAATTCTCTCTCTCTCATTATTCTGGCATTTGGCAAATATAATTTTTTTTTTTGTAATCCTAACTGAACTAAAAGGGGTAAGGTTTATTCTGATTTCATGTCAGATAGTGAGAAAAACATGTATATGTGTCTTTTATACAGTGTATGTAAACTTCTGGTTTCAACTGTATGTACATATATGCATAGATTTGCTCTTTGATGCACTTGCATTTTATAGCATTTTGTGCAATAAGTATTATTAATTCAGTTCCTATTAGGTGGTACTGATATATTTGCTTATTAATTTATGCACTTGGAAGCACTTTATTACTATTAACCATATATATTTTTAGTGTGATTTTTTTATTGCAATTACTTAGAGTAATAAATTATTATACTTGCTACTCCAAGAAGGGTCAAATATTTGGGTATCTGCCATCTGGCCACCGTGGGAGTCAATGATGAGTCATAGGTTGAGATTCTCTGGGCAAAAACCCAGACCTTTATTTTATAGACAAATTGTTGCATGATATGAAATGGTTAAATGACAAGCCCACACCAGCCTATAGAAGTTCTTAAAGGGAACCTGTCACATAGGTTGTGCCCCCCTTGCTGAGGACAGCACAAGCCAGTGTCAGACCTGCTGTTTCCAGCACTGTGTCCCTTATTCTGCAAGATGCTGTAGTTTTAGAGCATTTACCCCTTAAATCTTATTCATGAGTAGGTGTTAGCGCCACCCACCAAAGGCTAGCTTTGCCCACTGACAGTTATTCACATATTCAAAGTAATAGGTTTGTCAGTTAAGGTTTGCGGGGCTAGCCTCCGATTGGCCAGGTTTGAAAAAAAACTGACACTCTGAAGGACTCTTCGAATGACTCTTCTGGCTGAAAACTGCAGATTTGAGCATTAAATACACGAAAACTACAGCATCTTACAGAATAAGGGACACAGCGCTGGGAACAGCAGGTCTGACACTAGCTTGTTCTGTCCTCAGCAAGGGGGGGGGGCAAAAACTATGTGACAGGTTCTCTTTAAACTTATCTCAATATTTAAATATTGGCGTGAATAATTATTGGTATACATTAATATTCATACTTCTTCTTGGACATTGTCCAGCATTCATTGTACATCAAAGAACACCCATAAATCTTTCTATGTCAAAACATTAACTAAATTTCATTATTTCACGCAGGTGTCCGAACATTGTCTACACATTTATCGTAGACATACAGAATATAACTGGTACATCTGCACTAATCTCAAAACTGCGCATAAGAAAAGAATGTCTAAATTATTTTCAAACTATCTCTAGATTTCAAGGCTACAATTTTCTGAGAATAACATATACTTCTTCAGCCTGAAAACATCTCTTAAAGCATCATGGAGAATAGAATTAAGAACAGACAAAATTGAGTCACATTAGGCCTAGCAGGCCTAGCTATACTTTAATACACTTATTATTTATTCTATCACATCCTGATGGCATAGAGCCCTGTGTCCTAAGGGAATAATATTTATGGACTGTATTGTAACTGTGTATGTCCTAACAGATTGGTGCCTAGCAAATGTTCAAAGAGGGGTCAAAAAATTGATCCTGGAAACTATAGTCCGGAAAAGTTTAGCCTCTGTTGTAGATAAATTATTTGAAGGATTTTAAAGAGACACCATACTGGAGTATCTAACTGAAAATAAATGTAGAAATCCGTTCCAGCATGGGTTTATGAAGGATCGGTCCTGTCAAACTAATCTCATCTCTATGAGGAGGTTAGTTCTAGACTGGATCGTGGTGAGGTATTGGATGTCATATATCTGGATTTTTCTGAAGCATTTGATACTGTGCCACATAAAAGGTTGCTAAGTATAAGGTGAATGCTTAGACTGGGGGAAAATGTTTGCAAGTGGGTAAGCAACTGGCTCAGTGATAAAAAGAAACAATGGGAAGTGATTAATATTACGTACTCTGACTCCATATCTATTAATAGTGGAGTACCACAGAAGTCTTAACAGTCTGAAAAAGTGAATTCCACAATAAAACTTAACTTTTATTAATATTAATAAAAAAGAAGAAAAAACAATTCTCCCTAGACAGCCCTGGGTACTATGACCCCACCTAATACAGTACAGGTACATACATACCTGTATGTCCGACCGTGAAGTGACATAATGCAAATAGACATGTGAGCTCTCAAGAGGGGCAGTGCCCGCAGCTGGAGTGAGCTCCGACCACTGGTGATTAACACCTTAGATGCCACAATCAATTGTGGCAGCTAAGGGAAAGACCTATGTCTCCATTGGAGCCCTGACATCGTGTTTGCGGGCTTCGATGGCTTCCCTGATTGCCAGAAAGCCTAACAAAGGCTTTTGGGCTGCCTGTGACGTCGCTATACCCGGCCGTGCCCTGTGGGCATGGCCGGGCAGAGTGATTGACAGTTGCCATGGAGAGCAGTACACAGCAGTAATGCTGTGTACTGCTCTTCATTGTAACAGTGATCTGAAGATCACTGATACAAGTCCCCTGGATATAATCCTTAAGGGCTGTAGTTTCCCAAATCAGGTCTTTTTAAGGTTTTTAATTAAGTTTTACCACCTTAGAGTGTCCGAAAACCTGAAGTGGCGCCTAAAGAAAATTGCTATGGAAATGAGATCCCAAAGCCCAGTAGGCACTTCTCCTGCTCTGAGGCTTGTGGTTGAGACAAATAGTGCACTAGGGCCACATATGGGATAGCTCTAAAATGACAGAATCGGGGAATCAATATTGAGTTGTGCTTTCCTGGTAACATCTACTGTGTTTCAGTAAACCATTAATTAAAATTAAAAATCTGCAAAACTTTTGGGGAAATTTTGAATTTCACCTCCACTTTGCTTTAATTTGTATGAAACCCCCAAAGGGGGAAACAAACTTCCTAAATGCTGTTTTGAATACTTAAAGGGGTGAAGTTGTTTAGATAGAGTCATTTAGGGAGATGTCGAACATGCAGGTGCCACAAAGCCAGGTCAGAAGTGGACTGGTCTCTAAAAAAATCTGTGTTGCAAATTTTCTAGAAAACGTGAAAAATTCCTACTAAATTTCGAAGCCCCTCTACTGTCATAAAAAATAAACAGTTGAAAAATTATGCCAACATAAAGTAGACATATGGTAGATGCTATTTATAAACTATTTTGTATGGCATCTGTCTTACACGCAGACATTTTTTAAGTTTGGCAACATTTTGATATTTTTTTTTTACAAATAAACAAGGATTGTATAGACCAAAATTTATTCCAAACTTAAAGCACTGTGGGTGACATATAAGAATGTTGGCGCTGACAGGCCAGTTCTAAATAACTTTAAGGCAGTGTAGAATGCGCTAGAATGTATCATCCTATTCTTCTAGAGTTCATACATACAGGCGCATTGTAGTGCCAATACGACAAGTCTGTCTCAGGCACCACCTTTAACCTGGTCTGGCTGTTCTAACTGTTATGTGCCTAGGTTTGGTGTCAAATATTCATAAATGAGTCTAATTCTATGAATGTGGTGCAACACGCCCCAGGAACATCCCAAATCTTTGGTGCATTAAAAGGTGTTGCGTAGGTGCTTATTGCGCCAAAGTTTGGAATGTGACTGTTCAAACATCTATAGAACAGGTCTCCTACAGATTATGAAAAAAATATCATAATCACATGGATAGGTAAAAGTATCTAAAAGTTTTTCCTACATAAAGTGACATATCAGATTTTAAAAATAGGGCTTTGTCATAGACGTCAAAACTGGCTGCATTGGTAAGGACTTAAAGGGGTTGTCTCACTACAAAGAATAGCTTTCAAAATGTAGGAAACACTAAATGAAGACGTTTTCCAAATATATTGCTTTGTTCATCTTTTTTTGTTAAGGAGCTACAAGTGATTTTATCACCTTCTGAGGGCTTTCTGGTTTCCCATGTGACCGACCTGTGTACTCCTTCTCCCCTGCTGTTTGTTCTATCTGATAGCAGGGAGTGATGTCATCACACAGGTTGCCAGCACAGAACTCCAGACAGTGAGAGCTCGTTTGTTATCTGATCTTTCAGACAAAAGACAGTAATTACTCTACTGTTTACATTAGCTCAGAAGCTTCTCTGGACCTTAGAGAAGGTAATTTATTTAATCTAGACTAATAAACATAATAAACAGAGAAGTCTGAATACATGGAGCTCATATGCTAATTACAGAAAGTTTGACCAGGAAGTGGCAGAGCAAAGCAGCATTATTTCATTCATGCATCCTATGAAGCTTTGAGAAGAGACAACCCCTTTAACTGTTCTTCATTTTTAAATGTTAGAGCCACAAAGTTAAATGTATTTTATTGATATTTTATGTAATAGAGCAGCACAAAGTAGCAAGTGTTTGTGAAGTGCAAAGAAAATGATACGTGCTTTTCAAAATTTGTGCAAATTAGAGACGTAAAAGCTGCCACAACCATGCTTCACGGTAGGGATGATGTGTTCAGTGTGATGTTCAGTATTGGCTTTCCTTCAATTATAGCATTCGGCATTTAGGGAACATTTGACCGGATCATCTTCTTCCACAAGTTTGCTGTGTCCCTTAAATAGTTTTTTGCAAACTGCAAACAGGACTTCGTATAGCTTGCTTTCAAAAATAGCTTTCTTCTTGCCACTTTTCCATAAAGACCAGATTTGTGGACTAATAGTTGTTCTGTGGATAGATTCTTCCACAAGGCTGTGGATCTCTGCAGCTTCTCTAAAGTGACCCTGGGCCTCTTGGCTGCGTCTCTAATTAGTGCTCTCCTTGTCTTGACTGTCAGTTTAGATGGACAACTATGTCTGGTAGGTTAGCAGTTGTGTCATACTACTGCCATTTACAGACAATTGATTGAAAAGTGCTCCATGTGATGTTCAGAACTTTTTTTAAAACCTGCCACTGCAATATACTTGCCACAGCTTTATCTTTGAGCAGTCTGGTGTGTTCCTTGGTTTTAATGATGCTGCTTTTTAACTAATGTTCTCTAAGAAACCTCTGAGACCTTCACAGCTGTAATTATACTGAGAATAAATGACATACAGATCAGGGGCGTAGCTACAGGGGGTGCAGAGTTAGCAGTGGCTACCGGGCCCTGCAATCTGAGGGGCCCCAAAAGCCCTTCTGCCACATAAGGAGACACCAGCATTGTAAATGGTACATGATAGCTGAGGGGCCCCATTTCACTTTTTGCACTAAGGCCCAGGAGCTTCAAGTTACGCCTCTGATACAGAAGTACTCTATTTAGTAATTAGGTGACTTCTAAAGCAATGGGTCACACTGAATTTTATTTAGGAGTATCAGAGTACATGGGGCTGAATACATATGCATGCCACCAGTGCCGCCGTACAGAGGGTAGAGGGGGTACTCCTTTACGGGGCCCGGTGAAATAAGTGGGCCCGCTGCACAAGGCCCCATTATTTCACATTACAGAACAGTGCACACTGCACTGTGCAGCTGACCGCCGCGGTCTATATAGGGCCCGGCGGCGCTGCTGGGAGGGGGCCCACGCTCCCGTCACAGCTGTGTCTCTGAGCGATGTAACCGAAGCCAGAGGCGGGCCCTCTCTCTCTCTTTCTGTGGGTGGGATGCGGAACAATTTGAAACTGTGAGGCCCCTCCCTGAGGGGCGGGGCCTCCCAGATTCAAGTTGTTCCACATCCCGCTGCTGGGCTCGGCGCGACGCAGCATGCCTAAAAGTTAAAGGGCTCAGTGCCAGGCTCGGACTGGCCCGCTGGGAAATCAGTGTATCCCCCGGTTGGCCCCGAGCTCCTGTGGGCCCCGGAAGCAGTGCTACTGCTCCCCGGGGAGCGCCGGCCTCTAGTGGTGACGTAGGTGGCGTGGTGACATCACATTACTGTGTCGCCTATGCCGGGCACCCCTAGAAGCTGGTGTGGAGCTCGTCGTGGCCAGGAGTGGGAAAAAGGAAAGTTGTTGTTTGTTTATTTTTTTTCTAACTACCTAAAGGGGGCCCTAACTACCTAAAACAAAAGGGGGCCCTAACTCCCTACAAACTAAAGGGGGCCCTAACTTCCTACAAACTAACTAAAGGGGGCCCTAACTTCCTACAAACTAGCTAAAGTGGGCCCTGACTACCTACCAGCTAAAAGGAGCCCTAACTACTTACAAACTAGCTAAAGTGGGCCGTGACTACCTACAAACTAGCTAAAGTGGGCCGTGACTACCTACAAACTAGCTAAAGGGGGCCCTGACTACCTGCACACTAGCTAAAGGAGGCCCCTAACTGCCTGTATACTACCTAAAGGGGGTGCCTAACTGCTTGCAGCCTATTTGAAGGGAGCCCTAACTGCCTACAGCTTACCTAACTGGGGGCAACCACCTACCTAGATACGAACTGACCCGCACAATATAGGTAAACTGTACATTGTAAAATCCAACAAGAACTACATGCAAAAACCATGACGCAATTGCATTTTTTTTCTTGTTCACCCTAAATTTTTTTTTTCTTTTTCTGGGGTGTGGGGCAAAGGAGGTGGTGGGGGGGGGGGCACAGGTTTGGGGGGGGGAGGGGGGGTGGTCAGAGCTTTTAAAGCTGATGGGGCCCTGAAATTTCTGATGGCGGCCCTGCATGCCACATTTTTCAGTTTGTTTTTAATTTGCAAGAATCTGGAAAGGCATAAACCATTTTCTTTACACCTCACAAATACTTTCTACTTTGGGTGCTTCTTACCACTTAATTCAATAAAATGCATTTATTTTGTGCTGTAACATTTAAAAATGAGGAACTTTCAAAGGTTATTAATGCTTTACACCCACTTTTTTTACGTTGAAAAGGAAATTTAATCACTATATAAAAAACCATAGCATGTTTTTTCACTATTGACATGAAATTAAAATTTAAACCTTACCTTTTAGTTCAATTAGGATCAAAAAATTATGAAATTTGCCAAATACGAATATTAAAGGAAAATTTTTTTAAGGGCTTTTTTATTTTTTTTCGCAAAGTCAAAAGTTTCATAATTTCATTAGTATTGGTAGCATTGCCTTAAACTGTTGACGGGTCAAAGTTTTGGTATCCTTCCCCCAAACTTCTTTGGTAGAAATTTTAACCATTCCCCCCACAGAAATGTGAAAACTGAGCCATGTTTGTGGCCCATTGCCCTGTTTTTTTTAGCTTTCCCCAAAAATTTTTAAAACAGGATTGAGTCGGGTTTTGTGATGGCCACCCCAAACATTGCCCGATTTCCTTAAAACCACTTTGTAACATTTGGGCTTTGCTTGGGTCTTTGTCCTTTTGGGAAAAACCCCTTTCCCCCAATTTTTAAAATTCCTGGTGATGTCCTGAATGTTGCCTCCCAGTATTGCCACTTAATCTTTTTTCTCATGATCCATCTATTTTGTAAAGACCCCAGTCCCCCCTGAAACAAAACAACCCCAAAAAATGTTGCTGCTCCCTTTGTTTTAGTTGGGAGGTGTTTTAGGCTTCCAAGCTTCTCCTTTTTTTTCTCCAAACCTAAAAATTTTTAGTTTCGTCAGAACAGTATGTCCCCCCAAAAATTTTACTTTGTTCCTGTGTGCTTTCCAAAATTTTTCTGGCTTTTTTCATGTTTCTTTTGAAGAAGGTTCTTCCTGACAGAGTGGGCCCTTTTGCCCTGTTTTATACAGTACTCGTTTTACTGTGGATAATGACCAAACTTACAGCTTTTCCCCCCATCTTCACAAGGTTTTTTGCTTTTGTTCTTGGGTTGATATGCCTATCGCAAATACGTTCATCTCTGGACACAGAACCCGTCTCCTTCCTGATCGTTTTTGATGAGGACTTCCCAGGAAAGGATTTTACGGATAGTTAGAGTTCCTTCCTCATGGATTAGTAGGCCCAGAAAATGCCACACAAACATTCCCCAGACCATAGCACTGCCACTACCAACTTGTGTTCTTCCGGCAATGGCTGCACGGTGTTTGTTTTCTGATCTTTTATGTCTGACATCTTTCAATTCAATGAAATATGACTTTTTGGAGGAGGCAATCCTTCTCCAATTCCATAGGACCATGAAAATTAAAGCCTTTCCTGCCAATTCAGGGACCACCTATCTGCTTTAGAGCCCAATAAGCAATAGGGTTCGCCGACCTGTTGTTTAAGACAAATATCTGGGAGCCCCCTGGTTCATTTTGGCAGTGACCTGCCTCTGTGTTGGTCGGCCTTTGCATGTGGTGCTCTGCAGTTTCAATGTCTCTTATTCAAGGCAGCGTGATGTGATGATGTCATCGTGGTGCCTTTTTCACTACCTGTACTAGGCCATAAGCCTATGGTATCAGGTCTTAGGCTTATGGCCTAGTAGATGTCGGAAGTAGCGTCAAGAAGTAGGTGTATGATGATGTCACACTACCCGCTCCAGATTCCTGGATTCCTGTATATCTATCTACCTACTGCGGGGCCGTATATACCTATTGATTGGAGGCCTACCTACCTACAGGGGAGCACTAAAGACCTATATACAGTACCTACTTGGGGGCCATATATACCTACGTACATACTGGGGGCCCTATACTAATGAGAGGCATATATACCTTCCTACCTAATGAGAGGCCTTTACACCTATATACTTATTGAGGGACCTATATACCTATCTACTTAATGGGTGGGCTATACATCTACCTACCTACTGGGGACCTATGTACCTACTTAATGAGAGGTTTATATACTTACTTCCTTAATGTGGGACATTTATACCTACCAACCCACTAGGGGCTACATACCTATTTACTTACTGAGTGACTTATATAACAACTTCCCTAATTAATGAGGGGCCTCTATATATATGTACCTATTGGGGGGGGGGGCTTTATACCTACCTATCTACCTCCTTAATGGGTGGCCTGTATACCTACCTATGTATTGGAAGGCATTTATACCTATCTATGTTGTGTTGGGCTTATATACCTACCTACTTAATAAGGGGTCTTTATACCAACCTACTTATTTGAGGGTGTATATACCTGCCTACTTACTAGGAGGGCTGTATACTTCACTACCTACTGGGGTGCCTAGCCTATATACTTACTTTTCTCCTTAATGAGAGGACCTATATAACTACCTACCTACTTATCGGGGGAACTATATACCTATGTGCCTAATTGGGGTTTGACGATCTGCCTACCTGTTTTGGGTGGGAGGTGTCTACCTACTATTTTGGGACACAAATCAAGACTGAAGCTAGGTGCACAGATGCATGACCAAGGGAAAATTTGGAAGTGGATATTGTATGTAGACTGGTGGAGGTTTTTTGCCAGGGCTGATTTTTAGTCCCAGTCCGGTCCTGGCAGTGATCGGCTATTGACATCTACTATAATATCTTTATGTAGATATATTTGCGTTGACATTACATTTGTTATAGCCGTGACCTATCATCCTATTCTCATGTCTATTACTTTTTACCAATTTGAAGGTAGAGAATGACCAAAAGTCTCCATTGATTATAGACTATGGATTTTTTTAGAGGACAAATTGGGGGAGTACCCCCACCATTGCAGGTCGCCCTTATCGGGCGGGTTCTCTGTATACAAGATAGGATAATAGGTATTTTGGCAGGGACTTGTTAGGTTTAAGCTCCTTAGATTGATAGCATACTCTTTGCTTATTGTCCCATAGTTATTTATCCACTCTTAGAGATGTTTTTCATTTTGCGATTTTCTTTGAAATAGTTTTTTAGAGATATTGATTAAAGTTATATTTTAAAGGAATTGTTCTGATGGGATATATTTTTGATTATATTCCTATTTTTTCATCACTTGGGAGGTTTTTGGATCTATTACCCAGTCCGGTCCTGGCCATAATTCATAGTCTGAACTACCCAACAAAATAAATAAAAGAGAAGAAAAAAAAAGAGCACAATGGGGCTCCCTAGTGTAATACTGTCAGGAGTAGATGGTTATAGTAAGGATACTAATACAGATGTGTGCTTACCTATAAAATTGTGTAATTAGGTGGAACAACTCTCATCTCACTGTAAGGCCTCGTTCACACGGCTTATTTGGCACGGATTGAGGCGCCGGTACCCGCGCCGGATTTGCGCTGCAGTATGCGCCAATCCCGTCCTGTCATTACGGTAATCCACTGCTCCTCAAAAGAACAGTGGATTCCGTCCTCCTCTCTGCTCGGCGAATCCGCCGGGCGGGGAGAAACTGAACATGCACATTAATTTTACCGCGCGTACGAGCCGTAGAACAATGCATGTCTATGGGGCTGGGAGCGGCGCCCCCGCCGCGCTCCGCCCCGCCCCGTCACCGCCCCTTTTATTGTCACG
The DNA here is from genome assembly GCA_025379985.1 of Phyllomedusa bahiana. Classification (NCBI taxonomy): domain Eukaryota; kingdom Metazoa; phylum Chordata; class Amphibia; order Anura; family Hylidae; genus Phyllomedusa; species Phyllomedusa bahiana. The sequence goes on from JAODAL010035931.1 coordinate 22,978, forward strand.
GCGGATTGGTGACTACAATACGGCTCACTAATCCGTCTGGAATACAAGCCTAGTGGAACACATCATAAGAGTCTACTGTATGTCACAAAAAAAAGGCTGTTTTTGGACGTGGTTTCATCGGATTCACAGAGCTGAAACAGCAGCCAAAACAGACTGCAATCTGTCTCATTGTCCATGCAAAAATGGTGTTGCAGTGCACATGATGCTGATTTTATGCAGCTTGTTTTTTTTTTTCCAGCACTGAAAAAATTCAGCACTGAAAGGCTATGTTCACATGGCTTAAAGTGGGACATATCTCACCCCGTATTTTGCGGCGTACCTCGCTCAATACGGGGCGAGATACATCCCAGTCATTACGGTAATCCACAGTTCTCTCCCCCGCTCACACAATACACCGAGCGGGGAGAGAAGTGACATTTCAATTATTCTCGGCGTATGCGTGCCGTGAATAATGAATCTCTATGGAGACGGCGGGCTGCTGGCCCCTGCGCCCGAGCACACGGCGTAATTGCAGGCGAAATACGTCCCGCAATCATTGTCATGTGAACATAGCCAAAAAGTAGTGATGTCAATTCTTGAAGCAGATTCAGTGCTGAATCTTCACATAGTTTATGTAGGCTGAAATCTGCCTGTAAATTCTGAATCAAATCCACATCAACAACTGAAAATCCACGCTTAATCAGCCAGAGGTGGATTCCATGCCGATTCAGTGCTGAAATTTTCAGCATTAAGAGCCAGTATTGTGAACATGCCCCTAACCACAACCAGTAGCCGTCATACACTGGGACTCCACAATAGAATGTCATTGGTAAATTATGCAGCACTTAAAACATTGGTGCTAGATGCTTGGTATTTAGAAAGAAGATCCAACAAGCGGACTGTTTTTAAAGATGTATTAAAACAATATAAACAGGACAACGCATTTCTTGCTGTACATCGGCACCTGTTCAGGTCCAGCATGTAAAGCAAAGAGAAGCCGATTCCTATTAAAGCCTAGTTAGAAGCAGATTCCCCACCAAAATCTTTTTTTTATAGTCCACCCTGTGAACAAGGCATTAATTACAGACATGGTTAAAATTTCAGTAATCCTACATTATGCTCTCACAGAAGGCAGCATGAAGTAGCCGACAGTTTCCCTTTAAATCCTCCTTCTCTACTTATAAGCATTATTACATGCTGTGTTTAGTTTGCTGTATTGTGTGCTTATTGTACATGATTTAATAATGAAAAACTGTCAGAATATCTACGCTGGATACATTTGTTAACAGAGATCTAGCCAGGGCTACAACTCATAATGATTCCTTTGGATTAACATGATGTGAAATAAAACAGTCTACACTGCAAATAAAGCAAACAAATTACCTTTTCAGGGGACTTGACAGTTTGTTCCCACTGTTTGTTATAGCTTAACTATTTCAGTGCATTACTGCAGTCACTGGTTTTCTTTCTTCACACGGAGCAACAGCTCCCTTTGAAGAAAAGGTGTCATTTTAGAAATAGAATCATTATGTAATCAATATGAAAATCATAAAATATTATGCATTTTCTACACAGATATTATCTGTTGTGCATAAAAATATGTATCTAAAAATGGCAAAACAAACACAGTGTTTTATAATATGTATTTTGCATCAGTATTTGTAAACCAAAACCAGGAATGAAACCTACAGAGAAAAAAGGAAAATGGAAATTCCTTCATATCTTCTGAGTCCTTGTTTTTGCTTACAAACACTGCTAGACAGGGCCACCGTACTCCTGGTACTGCCATACAGGGCCCAGCCACAATGTGAAACAGCTACTGTTCCCTTGTTTTGCAGGTTTGATGAAGTGATATAATCACGCCGTCTGTGCCGCTGTCTGTTCTAGGCCCAAAGCCTAGAAAACGTCCAGAGAAACATCCTGACGCAGGCAGCATGAGACGACACTGGCGTGGGATAGAAGAGCAAGGTGTTCGGCGGAGGAACGGGGAGAGACAAGTATAATTTTTTTATTTTTAATGGAGACGGGGGCCTATATACCTACCTAAATACTGTTGAGGCCCTGTATACCTACCTACTCAGAGGACCCTATATACCTACCTACCTAACTACTGGGGGGGCATATAAACATACTTACCTACTGGTTAGGGGCCTATAAATCTACCTACCTACTAGGGGTACCTATATACTTACCTTCGTAGTAATGGTGCCTATATACCTTTATACCTACCTAGGTGCTCTATATACCTACCCATTGGAGGGGCCCTATATATCTACCTACCTACTGAAGAGGCCCTACATATATACCTATCTATCTATCTCCTGGAGGGGTTCTATTAATCTACCTACTGGGGGATGGCTATAATAATTTAGAGGGTATAAGTAGAGACAAAAAACAAACAAATATTATGTAGTAAAAAGCTACTTGCAGATCAGACACAAGGAGTGAGGCTCTGCTTGCAAGACCTTACAATCTATTAGGGTCTATGGGTAAGATGAAGGGTGAGGAATGTCTTGAGGTTTAACATAATTTTCCATCAAGTCATAAATATGAGGGTCCGTTTTTCAGTAAGAGGGGATGAACCTGTCACCAGACAATACATCTATATACAGATAAGTGCCTTTGATAGCCCTAGTGCAGGGAGTGACAGAAATATGTTTAACTAATAGAGAGGGATTAGCAATTAGGGATCGTGGTAGGCCTGCTCAAGAAGATGTATTCTCAGGGCGCGCTTAAAATATGAGGGTTATGAGTTTTCCTGAACGCACGGGGTAGCATATTCCAGAGAACTGGTGCAACACGTGCAAAATCTTGGAGATGGCATGGGTTTCGTGGAATGATTAAAGGGTTTTGCCACAGAAGTAATGTGACCGGGACCATCCTCCCAAAAATGGGTTGTTAATCGCGCGTTTCTAATATATGTGATTACAAAATTGCAGTCTGAGAGAGCTACAGCCTTCCTTTACCTGCCCATGGTTTTACTTCAAAGTTGTATTAAGATACCGACCTGACATAGGAAGCTGGCTTGATGGGCTTGCGCAGAAGAGAGCTTTCTTATCGATGCAGATGAGCTGCAGAAGTTTTTTAAGCACCGGGCACAATATGGGTTTTCATTTGTATACAGAATAAACTATTGTAGTGTGATTTATCCCTGCTTTAATCTGATAGACAGAGAACAAGAAGGAGCTTTCAAGCTGCTAGAGAAAAACTGTTGTCTTTTGTATACAGAATCCACTAGTTGTAGTGTGATTATTTCAGTGAACATAGGAAATAGTCTCGGGGACCCGGGACTATAGAAAGGGAGGAGTAATGAACATTCAGTGAACATGTACAACGATCCTTTTGCACTCTGTTGCCTTCTCGCTGTGTGTGTCTCTCTCTCCTTCAGCTCCGTGATTTGTTTACATTAGCTTCTTAGCAGATAAGGCTCCTCCTGGCAAAACCCCTTTAAGGCATGTAATCTAAGATCATCAGCATAGTAGAAAGTCTAGGTAGGGTGGTAGAGATAAGGATGGAAATATAGGAGGGTATAGAACTGTGGTGAGCTTTATGGGTGAGTGATTAGTTTATGTAGGCCTATAAACCTGTCTACTAGAGAAACATATAGTTATCTGCCTACTGAGGTGGCCTATGTAGCTTCCTACTATAGCTATCTCTCTACCTGGCAAATTAGTGAGAGGCTGATCTACCTTATGAGGAAGTACATACCTATATTCCTACTTACCAACTTAATAGGAAATCTGCCTACCTATTGCCTTTCTACTTTTAAGGGTCTAACCAACCTAAAAGAGGCTTCTACCTATATGGTTGCCTAATTTGGGGGGGTGGGAAAACCTAGTATATGGGGTTTTACCTACCTACTATTTTGTGGGTCTACCTATTAACTTACTGGTGATACAAACAGGGGTAATTGTCTGGGGACACTTTTACTGTCTGGGACACCAAGAGGGTCATTACTATTATATTGGGCACTATGGATGGGTGGTGTGTAGAGAGCTGGGGAACAGGTAGGGAGATGCTGAGTCTAAGATGATTGATTAGTAAATTCTGCAGGGACAAGTTGTGGCTGGGAGAAGTCAGGCCAACCCCCCTGAATTCCCCATTGTGAGCTGTGATAGCACAGCAGTGGAACAATTGCTTGATGGTCGTCTTTCTGGTCGGCTCTAGTCAGAAAAGTGTAAATATTATCAGCAATATCATGATAAGTGTGAAGAACTCCCTCACTCCTCGTGCAGAAAAATTACCCTATTTTCCTTTCATGTTTTGCTTGTGGTTTAGTATAATCTTATCTCTTCCTGTGGAGAGAACAATAAGACAATCACTATGTCTTTTACCTACAATTTGAAATGAGACAATGTAGTGATAAGTAGCAACTAAAGTTGAATGAGATTAGTCAGCCCTAACATACAACATTTCTCTCTCATAGCTATAGTAGGACAGTATTTAAATGTAATTTTTAATTGCATAAAACTGCCCCTCAAAAAAATATCGCAAAAAATTCTAAAAACATTTTCAGGAATATTGGTTTTAACAAATATACTTTTTCTGATGGCAGTGTCCCTTTGATAAGATATGAAAAAGTATGTTTGAATTTTTTTAATCTTATGACATACTGCAGTTATCATACAGACACAGTTGCAGTGCTTTGTCATTACTTTGACGTAATAATACAATAGGAAGCCTGAGCTAGACTAGTGAAGTCTCGTCACAAAAAAAAAAGTTAATTTTTTATTTTTTATAACTTGAAGACCTAATTTGTATTAGAGATGAAGGGCAATTGGCCCCAGGGCCGTCTTAACAGCATTATGGGCCCCTGGGCAGAGCTGTTTACTGGGCCCCCAACCAATATTTATCAATACTATCTAATAATATGACTGTTTCTTTTGAACAGAGCAACAAATCAGAGATCATAGAGACCACTCAGAGCTCAGCTTTTAATATTTCAGAGCAGTAAATAAAATGAAAGCCGAGCTCTGATTGGTTGCTATGAGTTCTGATTGGTTGCTAAACAAAAACAAACTATTAGACCATTTTGATAAATAAGGCCACTATGCCTTACCCCTAAAATCAATGACGCAGCTGTATGAGGACTTGCTTTAATGCGGGAGAAGTTGTATTTTTGGGGGGCGCAGTTTGAGTTTACATTTAAAATACTGAAATAGTTTTAAAAAAAAATGTCAGCACGAACAGAAAAAAAGTGCTTTTCTGCATTTATTTTTTAAATATTTTTTTTTTCCCATTTCACATTTTACACTAAATAACCCCTTACATTAATTTTAAAGGTTATTACGGTCATAGGATACAAAATATTTGTACGTTTTTTAATGTTTTTTAATGTAAATATGAAAATTTTAACTTTTTTTTATTTTTTATACTTTTTTTCTTAATTTTTTTTTCCTTTTTTAATCCCATTCAGGGATAACTATTAAAGTCACTATGAATGGCAGGGACCAGATAAAGCCTCTGATCACCGCCATTTAACCTTTGATTGCTGAGGTCCATGACTGCAGCAAAATTAAAGGGGGATTCCTGGCTCCATTGGGTTCACCGGGGACCCCTGGTGACCAATGAAAGCCTGGGGGATATCTATGCAGTCAGCCCTGGGGACCTAGAGTAGTTCCAGTGCTGTCTGTAACCCTGCTGTCGGGGCCGCACTGGTGTTATTCCAACAACAGACTATTTCATACTGATACATAGTGTAAATGTATTATCATACAGAAGTATAATTATTTGCAACAGTGTGTGCTAAAACATTATGAAGTGTAAAAAAAAAAAAGTGTAAAATAATTATCCCTCAATGGGAATAAAAAAAAACTATAAAACAAAGTGTAGAAAAAAATAAAAAATACATTTTTAATTAAAAAATTATTGTACATATATTAAACACAAAAAAACCTGAACCCTATTAGGTATCCACACGACCGTAATAACATGTAGAATTAACAGGTTATTTATTGTGAAATGGTATAAAAAATGCAAAAACACTTTATGTTCACACTGAAAAAATTTGTTTTTTAAAATATTATGCAGTAATTTATATGTAAACGACTCACCCAAAAATACAATTTCTTCCACATAAAACAATTCCCCATACAACTGTGCTATAGAAAAAATAAAAGTTGTGACTGTTGAAATGCAGGGAGGCAAAAATATAAAATATAGTTGTGTCATTAAAGGGGTTGTCTCACTACATTGATTCATCTCACCTCAGTCCTGTTTTCTTTGCTTCACTTTGAATTCAGGGGCGTGTTTACTGGCTTCCACTAGGGTGCAGTAGAAGCCAAAATCTGTGCTATAGCAACCAGCGCTGGCAGCCTAAACCCGGAGAGATCACACAGATCTGTAGCTATATGACCATTGTCTGGCAGCCTATCACAAGAGATCCCCAAGGTTTGTAGCTATTTGTGACCAGTGGTGGCAGACTAAACAGGAGAGTCACACAGGTCTGTAGCTATAGTGACCAGTGCTGGCAGCCTATCAGGAGACACCAGGTCTGTAGCTATAGCGACCAGTGCTGGCAGCCTATCAGGAGAGATCAAAACAGGTCTGTAGCTATAGGACCCAGTGCTGGCAGCTTATCAGGAGAGATCACACAGGTCTGTAGCTATAGCGACCAGTGCTGGCAGCCTATCAGGAGAGATCACACAGGTCTGTAGCTATAGTGACCGGAGGAGCCGATGCAGCCCATACAAGAGGGGATATCTCAGAATAAGTAGGACACTGTTAATGGACATATATTTCAAAGTGACTTGTTTTTTTTCAAGATCTTAACCTAAAAAACAATTCAAAGTAATGTGACACCCCCTTTAAGGCCTTGTCAGGCACCAGGGGCTTAATGGGTTAACAAACATTTTCTTTACTAAATAAAGTGGGTTTTTTATTGGGGAAACTGGTTTTGTGCCCGAATTTTTTTTCTTTGTCATTTACTTTATTTTTTTTAAAATCCCAAACGGGTGATTAGGATTTTGTGGATCTCATGGGCACAGGACGGCTGAATCATATCACAGCTTAATTTTTGATCAGCCACCCTGTGCCCCCAGGACATGCAAGTCAGTTATAGAACCTATGAGCTGCTTGGGGGGGCACAGGGTGAAGTTGTTATATGATGCAGCATGTGCTCAGCCGTCCTGACCCGCTTCACTGCCCCCGTAGAGCCCCTGTACCTTCTTCTGCTGTGCTGAGCCGGGTCCCAGTCCCAGAGAACTCTGCTGCAGTCAGTGACTGTGGCCACAGCGAGGAGACAGGACACAGCCGGGAGGTGAGGGGCAGGTAGACGTCTTGTGGGGGAGAGGAGGGGCGTCAAGAAGAAATTTAGTTTACACTTCCCAGCGGGGGAGGAGACGGAAAGGGAGGGGGACGTGCGCAGCCTGCTCTCATATCAGCTGCTGAGTTACTGCCGCGCAGGCAGGACAGGAATTAAGGCGAAGACACAGCAGCCTCTGCTGTTTTTAAGTGACAGGTGACATGCCTCTGTTTATACTGACTCCTGGCAGGACACTGATCTCAGGGGGCCCCCGGGCAGTGGCCTACCTGGCCCAATGGAAGAAAAGGCCCTGCTTGGCCCCCTCTTTATGAGCCAAAACAAGATTTCCCCTCGGGCCCAGCTGAACCAAGTTCCTTAAAACCCTTTTCCTTTACGTTTTCCGGAAGTAGCTTCTCCAAAGCACTACACAGGTGTTACTGGGGTTTTGAGAAGACAACCCCTTTCAAGTATCTCCTTCTTCTTAAAAATCATTCTCATGCATATGGATTTCTAGAACTTATTAAAAGTATAAAAGCATTACATAACCCATTGAAAGGGGGGCCCCGTTCACCGGTATTCACCCCGGATTTGGGGCCCCGGGGCCCCCATGACAATGAAATTATTACGGCCGTCCGCGCTGTAAATAAGTCATGTCACTTTCCCCCCCCCGGCGGATTCGGAGCGGGGGGAGGACGCGGAATCCACTTTTCTCTAGAGAGCAGTGGATTAGAAGACCCCCAGGAAATTGCGCCGACTGCAGTCAAATCCGGCGCGGAGTACGGCGCCAGTCCGCGGACAAATAAGCCATGTGAACACGACCTAAAGGTGAGAAGGTTAACCGCTGGGGTTTGAATAAAAGAACCTTGAGTATAAGCCTAAATGGAAGTTTGTGGGGCAGGACATTTCTACAAATGATATGAAAAATTTTATTTTTTAAACCAAAAAAAGAAAGCATCCAATAGGGAAGCATTAACAAACAATAAATGGGTCGCTAGTCGTAAAGGCCGTGTTTTAAACGGTTATTTGTCCGGGATTGCACCGTACACCCCGCCGGATTTGCGCTGCATTACGGCGCCCTCTGTTGGAGTAATTACGTAAACCGCTTCAAGAGAAAAGTGGATTCCGGCGCTCCCCCCGCTTGGCGAATCCGCCGGGAGGGAGAAAATGAATGACATTATTTACGGTGCGGACGCCCCGTAGATATGCATTGTCTGGGGCGAGGGCCGCGCCCCCGCCCCTTTTTCCCACGCCGGAATTGCGAGCGCAATCCGGCTCGCAAATCCGGCGTGAATAAGCCGTGTGAACGGGGCCTAAGGATCCCTCCTCTACGCCATTAAAGGGGATGTCCACCCCTTTTTTTTCCCTTTTATTAGCATAGTAGGGTCCATTTAAAAACTATTCTCGACTTTCCCCTCACTTTTGTTCCAGCGCCATGCTGTCCTAACAGGATGCAGCGATCACATGCCACTGAATAACATCAGTGCTTGAAAGTTAACAGCTCCAACTGGTGACGTAATTGAGTGGCACAGTCACATTGCAGTGGGGATGTTCCTATCCCGAAGGGGGAAGAAAACAGAAGAGCAGCAGAAGGCGAGGACAGTGCAGCACTGGACCAAAGGTTGAGGGGAGGTTTTTTTTATGTTAAGTAGCCTCTACTACATTAATTAAAAAAAAATATAAGCCTTAGACGGGTTATCTTGCCATGCTGTTTCACAGAGGCACAAGCAGCTTTAGAGTCATACTTTCTTTATCTTCCTGGTTACACTGTGGGTAGTTCTATAGCAGCTCTGTATTCCCAGTTCTTCTAATTGCATTGAGTGTAGGAAACAATCTATAATGCAGAGGGCTTCAGAGCTCAAAGTAGACAATTAAAAGTAATAAATCTCCTTTGTTTGTTAGAGATACCACACTGTTCTCAAGCTGCCGACCTGTGGTGAGGTCTCTCCCTTCTATCAGAGAAGACAAACAGCACAGAGAGCAGCATGGTAATCAGAGAAACCTGTGTGCACCAAAAGTAGGTAATATCTCTCTTAGATCTTGACCAGGGGAAAAAAATCACAGTACCCTGACAGATACATAACAGTGGCGTACCTTGGTTAGAAACTCTACCCCAACGATGCAGCTCCCAAATATTTCAAATGGCAAGGAATTGAAGCATAACTCATTGATGAATTATTGAAAAGTTGTTTACAGATGTGTAGTTTAATGGTCCTAATTGGATTGACAATCCATGAGACTACAAAGACAATCGATTACAGCACCTCTCCAAAAATAGTAGGAACATTAAAAGGAGCTTGTTGTTCACTGCAGTGAAGTACCTCAACAGAAAAACCACTGTGTGGAAGCACCCTCACGCCAACAGTATTTTTCACTGATATAGAATATATATATATATATATATATATATAATATATACACACACAAAACACACACACACACACACCACCCCACACACATATACATGCACAGCCTGAAAGCCATTGTCCATGCTGTCGTTGAACATAATTAGGCACTACACAGGACTTATTTTTGGCAAGTGTTGCAGCTTTTTTTTTTTTTTAACCTATTAAAATACATCTAATAGGCATCAGAAGGGATAGTGGAAGTTCTTTGGACACCTCTGACTTTTATGAACTCGAGCTCTCCGTGTATTACATGGGCTCCACTTATGACTGTCCTTCATGCAATACTACAGCTTTTCAGATTACCTGGTGCATGGGATAAGCATATTTTACTGAAACTTTCCAGAGCATAATCAGCCCTTTGAGAGGGGAGTTGAGGCCAGGCCCGTGACCATCACTGAATTCAAGATATCCACCTGGGATCAGATAGCTGCTTAAAAGGGTGTTCCCCGTCTCAGATAATTATGGCATATCTGCAAAATATTCCAGGGAAGCTTATACCCAGGACACCAGTCAAATTTTCATACATTGCAAAGATTCTATAAATGTTTTCACAAATAGCCAGAAAATAACATTTATCTTTGCATCAAGACTGCAGTACCCTCATTCATCAGGCATATACCATCCACAGAAGTCAACAAATGTTTCTATTACTCAATGATAGTTAGGAGAGGCTCCAGCACATCAGTGCATCTGCAGCTGAATGGACAAAATGTGCTTGAGGAATGAGTGTACTGTAGGTTAATATACGTCTCGAGACCCATGAAAAAGGTTGTTTTAAAGATTTGTGAAAACTTTATACCCACAAAAAATACCCAATTAAGACATAACATTTATTAAATATACCTAAAAAAAAAAATATATATCACAGTTCAAAAATATCCCTACCAATCTAAACAGTACCAATTAATCCCGGGATACAGGGAGGACTGTTGATCCTCAAGCAAGTATGAAATCATGAAATTAAGTGCCATAAATCCTATACTCGCCCTAACTAAATCTGCCTAAATGCAAAACCGAACACTATACAAAATAGAAAAATAAGAAAAATGTCCAAAAGCTGCATAAAATGCAGAATTGTCCGAACAAAATCCAACGCGTTTCCCCCTCTACAGATAGCAAGGGTTCATCAGCGGACACAGGGACCATCCTCAGTACTGATAACCAGATAGTATTAAATGAGTAACCAATATGATAAAAATTATGTAGTGGTCCACCCGAGAAAGATAACAACAGGTCTGGTAATATAGATGAACAGGTGACCTTCCTGTATCCCGGGGTTAATTGTTACTGTTTTGATTGGTAGGGATATTTTTGAACTGTGATTTTTTTAATGTATATTTAATAAATGTTATGTCTTAATTGGGTATTTTTTACTGTGATACGCATTTTTGGACACACAATGGTTTTCATAATTTTTGCAGTTACTTTTTTTTCTTATACCCACAACACTAGTAATCCTTTTTTGTGACCTAGTGGTGATCCGAGCAGGAGAAAAGGTGGTATACTGGACACACTGCAGACACCGTTCACTTACTACAACGTGTTTTTCCTGTTGGTTTAGAATAGAAGTTGATATCAGCGGGATGTGCCAAAAATGTCTGATAGATGGACCTATTGTGAAAACAGACCCTCAAAAGTCTCCATTCAGAACAGAGAGTAGGTCATGCTTGCGTATTACTCTTTTTCTATGGCAAGTTGGAATTCAGACAGGCAGGGTGTTCGGCCTTTAAGGGCTGAGTTCACATACCGCATTTAGAACAACAAAAATACATGTTCATTCAAAAAAAAAAAAGATGCTGTTCAAAACTGGGCTGTGGTGTCGGTGTGGGGGGCTATTTTGCTGGAGTCGGAGTCGTCATAAATGGGACCGACTCAGATTCCCAAAATATATAATAAGTTGGTCCAGTTAGTTCGATGTAGTGCAAAGAGTAAGAGGAATTGGGTCCGGCCACTGCTACTGCTCCCATATCTTCAGCCTTATCACATGAGGAGTGTAATTGATGACATGGAGCAGGCAAAGCGCGGGCCCCCGGGGAAAAAATTCTTCCCCAGGGCAAAAAAGGGGGGCAGCAAACCTTTTTCACCCTGTTTTCAAAGAAGTAGGGAAGGGGGTTTTAAACCCTTCCAAAAAAAAAAACTTTTGGGCGAGGCAAATTTCCCTTTTTACCCTGGGCATTGTTAGAGATGTTGCCCCTGTGGTACCGCTTTGCGCCCAACCCAAAATTATTTTTAGAAGGCCCTTCTCTAGCCTGGGAAAAAAATAAAATCAAAATTTTAGGTATGTATAAAGGGTCTATGGAGGCAAAAACTATTTTTCAGAACAAATTCGAGCCGTCAAAAATTCCTGCAGTGTTTTGGGAATTTATAAAATTTTTTTTTGTCCTAAAAAACATGTCCAAAAAATATATTTTACACTGACAAGCAAAATGGTTTAAAAAAGGGGTTTTAAAAATTTTGGGTTTCAGGGCTCCATATCTCCCCTCCCCCTACAGCTTTGTACATGAGGCCCACTTTTAAAAATTTTATAAATCATCTTTCCCTATCTTTTTACATAAAATTTTTAATTGCAAGTAATTTTTGCCCTCTGCTTATTTTAGTTTTGCTCCAAAAAAACAAAGGGCGACATGTATGAATTCGGAAAGGGTACTTTTTTTAAAAATTGGCGCCGGAACCCCCCCCACAGTTCTAAATAGATTAGAAGAGTGTAGAATACGGGAAAAATTTTTGGGGGGCATTACATAGAGCTTTTGCGCCGAACTTTGTATGGGCAAGAGCAAAAAAAGCCAAAATTTGGGGCACTAAGCTCAAAGTAAAGGGCCAAAAAACTGTTTGTATTTCTACACCTTCTATTTTCTATTTTTGGGAAATTTTGGGTGTCGGCACCCAAATAAAAAAAAAAAAATAGCATTTGAATTCATACAAGTCGCTCCTTAAAAAATTTCAATGCTTTGGAATTTTGAGATTCTGAGTGTTTGAATAAAGACAGATTTTTGGCGCATTACAAAAGAAAATTAGTGCGGGCCCAAAATTTTGGGGCAATTTCCTCTATTGGGCCCAAAACAAAGGGGGTTTTTTGGGGATTAAGCGGGTTTGGGAATGCGCCAAAAAACTTCCCAAAATTTTGATTTTTTTTCACCTTCATATCAAATTGAAAACTGGAGGGTGGGGGCCAAGTAAAAAAAAAAAAATACGCAAAATTTGAATTCCCTACATGTCCCCCCAAAGTGTTAAATTTTTTAAAAAATTTTGTTATTTTTTTGGGAAAAAAAAAACCACCTTTTGGGTTTTAAAACTGCCCGCATCCTTCGGGGGCTGTAAACAGTTCAAAACACATATTTTCCAAAAACTATCCCAGGTCTCTTCTTTCACTTTTCCCCAAAAGTTGGGTGGGACTGGACTTGGGGAAAAAATACAGCTTTTTTTCAAAATTCTGCCCACCCAAATGTTTTAAAAAATCAAAAAATTGTTACCCTTTTGCTTTGTGTCGTTTTTTCCTAAATAGCTTGATTTTTGATCAAAGGTGATAAACAGCCTGAAGTTACCATTTTTTCTACAGTAAAGTTAATTTCTTTAAAAATTCCCGGTATGAGGGGGTTTAGGGTCGGGGGGTGGGGGGTTTGGGAAAATTTAGGAGTGGGGAGTCGGTCGGGGCTTCGGCTTTGCCCACCCACAAACCCCGGTTTAAAAGGAAGGGAAAGAAAATCAGCCCAGTTAAACCAAAATTTTTTAAAAATTTAAAGGGTTGGTCCCCCCAGCATTGGACAAAAACTGTTTGGAAAACCTTTTTTTTTTTCCCCCCCGATGCACCCAAATGCGGTTTTTGGCCGTTTTGCAAAAAAAACCCCGGGCGTGCCCATTTTTTTTGCCATTTGGGTCATAAAAAAGAACATTGGGGAAAAAGACGGCAAACCCGGGGGCCGATTTACCCGTTCCTAAATTGGCCCCGAGCCAGGGGAAAAAAAGGGGTGGGAGGGGAAACGGTGAAGGGCTACAGGTTTTTTTTCCTAAATTTTGTCAAAGGGCGGAAAACCCGGGCAATTTTCCGGGAGTTTTAAAATAAATGAAAATGCGACCCAAATTTTTGTTTTGCGTGTAGACATAAACCTAAAACATTTTTGAAAAAGCTTATATGATGGGTTTTAAAACAAGTCAATGCTTTAAAAAAATTTAAACCCAAAAAAATCGAATAGAATTTTTTAAAGGGACTTTTTTTTGGGAGAGGGCCCTTTAAACCATTAATTCTCCCCTATAATCTTACATATTCCAATGTGGGGTACAATACAGTTCCATGTTGCAGGGTGTAGTACCTACATTCATGCCCAAGGGCCCCAAAAAAAAATTTTTAAAGGGGGGTTCACTATAAGGGTTTTTGGGGGCCCAAACCCCAGTTTTTGTCCCAGCAAAATAGGAATTTTTTTTAAAATTTAGGGGCGTGTTTTGTCTGCCTCTTCTCCTCCCCCTTTTCCCCCCCCCCCCCCTTTCCCCCCCCCTACGTCTCACCCTGGGGCTCGCTTTCCCCATTCTAAACTCTGTCATTCAGACTTGGCATTGGGATCGTGTTTTTATTTAAACTAGATGAAAATTTAAAAGCCCCGGCCTCCTGCTGAAATTTTTTGTTCCTCATCCTACCCCCCCAGTGGAAGAAAAAGTAATACACTTTCTGTGCCCGTTCCAAAAAAGTGGAAAATTTCCCGAGAGCAGGAAAAAAAACAGACAGCTACCTCCTCCCCCTTTCAGTAACCCTTTTATACAGGAGGAGGGGGGTTTGCTTTCCCCGGGTTTAAAACCCCGGGGTTTTTCCCGCCTAGTTTTGCTGCATGTGGAGAAATCTGTGGAGCTTTTTATCAAATAGTCAAAGTCCACGACACATCATGATTTTTTTAACACACTTCCAAAAGCTGTCACTTTGAAATGACCCCCAGACAGCCTCACCCTCTCACTCCCGCAATCTGGTAGAGAGGCAGGGCACACAAAAGGGGTTTAAACCAGGCATAAAACTACACAGAAAAAGGGCCGGAGTAGAGCCCCCTCCCCCCCCCCCCCAACAGAAGCATCAAAAATAGCCCCAAAATGTGCAGGGGGGGGGGGGGCTGCTTGTTTTCCAAAAGCTTGGAAGCGATGACATCACCCCACGGCGCCAAATGAGAGAAAAAAAAAAAAAGGGGCGGTGGCTTTTTGGGGGGGATTTGAGGAGCTGATGCCTTTCCCAAACCCGGAAAAAACTAAAAAAAAATTTAAAAAAATTTTTGGGAAAGAAATTTTAAAATTGGGAAAACTGCTTGTTTTTTAAAGATCCCTTTTTAATTTAAAACCCAAATTTATTGAGCGAAACCCAAACCCCCTTTTAAAATATAGCAGAGTGGTGTTGGGGAATGCCAGGAACTACAATGTCTAAGGGCAAAGAAATGCTTTTAAAGGAGGGGGTGGAGGGAATTTGCCCGAAAACCAAGAAATTGTGTTAACCATCAACCAAACCCCCCCCCCGGCTGCTCCACCGGGTTTATTATTAAATATAACCATTATGGGGCCGTTCGCCCTTTTTGGGAAAAAGGAAAAAGGATGACTACAAGAACCAGTAATAGTGGGAAATTCCTCAAAATTTGCCTAATTTCTGAAAAAAGGGCCCCCAAAAAGCAGCATTTACCAGACCCTGACAAGCAGTTTTTTTTTTTTTTACCCCCCCAAAAACATAAATAAATTTCATTTTTTTTTCGAGCCAAAATGAAGGGGAAAAGGGGATTTTCAAACGCGGGTGCAAAGGAGGGAAAAAATGTTTTCACACAGAAAATGGAACCGCCAAAATGAAATTGTATCTTGTAACCCCCGGGAAATGGGAAAAATTAGCAAATAACGGAGCAGAACAGGCCATGATTAAAAGCCAATTCAAGTATCCCTTTATCCAAACTTTGTGTACATCCAATCTGCACAAACAGGGTCCCCCTTTAATACAACCCATTTACGGGATTCTACCCCTCCTTTTAGCCATAATTTATATAATGGTTAATATATTCCCATTGTTTAAGCCCAAAGGGAAGCAAAAGGACATAACCCCCTTGCAACGCAAACCCAAAATTTTGGGTGAAAATACGGTTTGCCCTTTTCTTCTGAAAAAAGTTAATTTTCATACCCCCCTCCAACCATATTATATCTGCTTTAAAATAAAACAGTTATAAAAAAAAATCCAAAATGGCTTCTAAAAAAAACCTGCAGAAGAATTTTTTTAAATTTATACATAGGTGAGTTTTACCACATCAGCCATACCCTCCTCCTCCACAAAGCGGTTTGTTTTTTTTTAAAAAGCTGGGAAGGGCATGCCCCACGCCCCATATTTTAAACATTTCCATGTTTCCCCGAAAATTTGCATGTATTTTTTTTCCAAATTTGGGTGCTTATACTGATGTTTGTGAAAATCACTACAGTAAATTAAAACATGTGGAAAATTTTTTTTTTCAACATTAATTTAATTATTGTTCATAAAAAAAAAAAAAACCTTCCTTAAAAAAAAAGTTCCCCTTTGCTCGTCTTTTAAGCAAAAAATTTTTTATAAACTCGCTTTTTTTCGGGGGAAAAGGGGGATCTGTGGTGCCACAAAACCGCGGGTTTCAATAAATTTTTTAAAAGGCTCCCCAAAAACCCCCAATTTTTCCCTTCACCAAAAAACCAGGTTTCATAAAACCCTCAATGATCACTACATGTTACCGTATTTGCGGGTGTACTTTGGGTGTAGTGCAATTATGCCATATGAACATACCCTTAACCATATGGTTTTACATGTAAAAATGTGCCGCAATTTGCATAAAAACCCTGTCGCCCCAGCTTTCAGGGGTATGGGACCTAGCCCAAGGGTTTTTGTTTAACCAGCAAGTTTAAATTGGGGGCATGTTTTATAAAAAAAAAAAATTCGGGTTTTTTTTGGGGTTTGGGGGGGGGGGGGGAAATGTTGAAACCCCCCAGCCCCATTGACCTCTTTTCTCGGGGGGGTAATTGCGCAAATAATTTTAATTTTAATTTTTCTCCCCACTTTCAAACAATTATTTTACGCCAGAGAGGACCCAGGGTAACCCCTAGTTCTCTATTAAAACTAGGAATTTCCTTTTTGCGGGGACCAATTTTTCCCAGTATTAAAAACAATAAAAGTGGGAATACCCCACAAATTTTCACCTCCAAAGTAAGCTGTGTAACATATCCCCAAGGGCCTTCACACACCCCAAATTTTAAAATAAACCCCAATTTTTTTGCCCTTTATTTCCCGCAACATCTTTCACTTTTCTAAACGTTTGGAAATGAAGGGAAACATTTTGTTTGTAATCCACAAACTTTTACCAAATAATTGATTACTTTAAAAACCTTTCTGAACAATTTTAAAAACGAAAGAACTTGTGGGAATAAACTTTATAATTGGGGCACAGTTAAAGGAACCAAAACTTTTGCTTTTGAAAGTGCCCTAAAGCAAAACCCTTTTTAAATGGGGGTTAAATTTTAGACATTAGAACCCCTTTGTTCTTTTCTTTAGGAAAAAACATGCCCTGTAATGTGATCGGGCAATTTATTTTTAATTTTTTTTTCCAAAAAGTTAAAAAAAACTAAAATCCCACTTTTACTAAAAAAAATTTTAGCCACAACTAAAGCTTTGTAAACAAACTTTTGGACCTCCGTGTTAAACAAAATGGGCGAAAAGATAAGACAAAATGCATCAAGCTCGGCCCCCACATTAAAAAGCAGGGAATTTTAACCTCATAAGTAAGATTTTTTTAAAAAAATGCCCCTGGGGAAAAAAACCCTTTGGGGAAAAATTTTTCCAGGTTAGTTATCTTAATTAAAACCCAAAAATAGAAATGCCCAAACCCACAGTTTTTTAAAAAGTTTTAAAACCCTTTTTTTTAAAGTAAACCTTCCCCAAATTAAAGGGGGGAAAAAGGGGGAAATCCTTTGAAAAAAATTTTTTTTGGGAAATTTTTTTTCCCAAAATTATTACAGCCCCCAACCTTTTTTTAAAGGGGTTTTTTTTCTTCCCAAAAAAAATTTTTTCCAAAGGAAAATTGTTTTTTTTAAAAAATTAAAAGTTCTTGGGCAAAAAAAAACAAGTCACTTTCAAAGTTCCTTTTAAAAGTGTCCCACCTAATTTGCGATATCCCCTTTTATGGGGTGTTTTTGCTCTTCAAGTAATATTTGCTTTAAAACCTTTTAATCTTCATGATAGGCTGCCCCACTGGTTCTATTTAGCCCTTTGACCTGGGTTCTACGCACTTTGTAAAACCCGGGAAACACCTCACTGAATTCAAAGTGGGAAAAAAAAAAAAATAAAAAGGGGCGAAAAGCGAATCAAAGTCGGGGAAACCCCCTTCCCAAAGGTTTTTAAAACATGCCCATAATTTTCAAAACCAGGAAAACAGATTACAAAATTTCAAGCCAATTCTGCCCACCCACTTTTCATTTAAAGGGGTAAAAATTTCCCTCTGTAAAAAATCTGTAGCCGGTCATACAACGTTTTGGCTATGTTGCCCACGGGATAATTTTTGGGACCCCTTTCCCTGTATTTGCGCTTAATACGGGGGAATGATGCCAAAATTTCGGTAATCCCTAGTTCCCCAGAGGGAAAAATGGGTTACGCCTCCCCCCTGCTCAACAATTTCGATTGGGGGAAATTTAAAAACCCCCCGGGGCCCCCCCAAAATTTCTTTTCGGAATATTTCCAGAATTTAATTTCAATCCCCCAGGCTTTCTGCCCCTGCCCAAAGGGGGTAAAATCTATCGCACCAAACTCCCCAACATTTGTGTGAACATAGCCCCTGGTGAAAATACATTCACGCACAACTCCCGAACAATTTTTTTTTGAACCCCCGCCCAAAAAGCACCAGCCTATAACCAAAAACTACTTATGAAAACCCGTGAAAAACTTTGTTTGTAAACCCAAAATGCACCAAAAAAAAATTACAATGCCATAAGATAACTTTTATTGTATTTAATTTCAAGAAATGAATTTGGGCTTAATGTTATAAAGTAAAAATAATTAAAAAAATATCTTGAAGATCCTTGTCTACAATTACGTAACCTGGTAGTATTTTAATACTTTAAAAAAAAATTTCCCTGGGAATTTTTCAAATTCCATAAAAATGATTCTGTTTTTACTTTCCCCCTTTTTAAATTGTTCAAGATAAAAAACCCATTTCAGTGTTTTAAAATTTTCTTTTAAGTTGAGAATAAAAATTGCCAAGTATTGCAGTTTTAAAGTTCCCTTTTTTTATAAAGCACCCCTTTCTTTATAAAAAAAATTAAAAAAAAAAAAAAAAAAAAATGGGGAGGGGATAGGGAAAGAAAAATCTTTAAAAAAAATGAAATGTATAATATACTGCTTAAAGAAAGGGAGGAAAAGAAAAAGCAAGTCTACTACTGTCATGTAAAATCCTAAAGTGTTAAAGTAGGGTAGTATTTTCCAGGGACATTCAGAAATTTAAAAAAATCCAAGCAACATTTTTAGTTGAATAGATTTTTAAATTTTCTACATCTAAAAATTTTCTTAAAAATTTTTTACCCTGAATGAAAATCATTTCGTTTGACGCATCTAAAGTTCCCTTCTTTAGAGCGCACCATAGTAAAACTTTCAAAATAAATAAATAGTTTTCTCTTAATTAACATTACAGTTAAGGCACAGTACAAATCATTGGAATTAACCCTTAAAGAACTGCGAATAAAAAAAAAAGTTGTACAAACTCACTGATAAATACTTTTTTTTTTTAACCCCAAATA